>RJWT010009753.1:0-24854 GCA_004365215.1 Cuniculus paca | reverse complement strand
CTCCTTTTTTTTCAATCCAAACGCCTCCATTGGATCCCCCCAAATTCCACCATTTGGCATTGGGTGGCCCATGTTGGCTCCAAGAGAGGCTGAGGAAGCGATCATACGGCATTTCGGGTCTCTGTGATGGGAGGTCGATTTTGATGAAAGGAAGAATAGGGAAGGTGTGGGATGGCTGAGTGTTTATCTGCCTCATAGAGAAGCAAAATGTTAAACGAGGAGAAGGCAGCACAGATAGAGTTTTTAAAAATACAGACTCTGAGAACGTTCTTTCAGGTTCAAAGGATTCTTCCAAATTCCTTCTTCTAGTACATTAAACAACGGGTAATGACCTGGGAGAAAATACATCTCCTCTCCAGACCCTACAACTCCATCTCTCTCGTCAGCAGCATCAGTCTTAGTTTGAACACTCAGAGCAACACTGCCATCCTTCCCTCTCCCCCCGGTCAGGGAGAAGGTGAAATCTGACCAACTCCAGTCCAGAGCAGTGGCAGGCACCATGGGAAAGCTGACTTTGAGATTTGGCAGATCAGTCAGTTCTTTTTGCTGTCTTTAAAAGGCCTGAAATCACAGACTTGACCCAAAACTGTAGGAAGCAGAATCTGGTCGGCTTCCTCTCCTCAAAATCACATCAGGCTAAAGCTAAATATTCCAACAAAATACTTCATTTTCCTGTCTCTTATCCCAGCCTGCAGTTACTGGGTCCAGGCGCCTGTCCCCTGGGGGATACACAGTGGTTGCATAAGATGGGAAAAGGAAAGCAGCCTGTGATGTTTTAATGCTATATTTATGAACCGAAGAAGTATGTGATTATAGCTAGAAAAGAGAAAAGTGCAGCAGTAGAAAGTAACTGGGAAAACTGTCGGTGTGGCTAACAGGTATATGAAAAAATTCTCCATGTCACTAATGGTTGAGAAAATGCAAATTAAAGCCACTGTGAACCATTGCCTTGCGTCTGTTAGATTAGCTATCATAGAAAAGCAAAAAGACAACAAGTGCTGGTGAGGATGTGGAAAAAAGGGACTCCTGTACCTGTTGGTGGAAACATAAATTAGTACAGCTTTTATGGAAAACACCACAGAGTTTCCTCAAAAAAACTAAAAATAGAACTACCATATGATCTCACAGGCTCACTTGTGGGTATCTATCCAAGAGAAATGAAATCACAGTGTTGGAGAGACATTTGCACCCTGCGTTCATTGTGGCATGATTTGCAACAGTCAAGACATGGAACTGACCTAACTGTCCATCAGTGAAGGAATAGATGGAGAAAATGTGCTATAGGTACACAACAAAATCATATTTAGCTTTAAATCTTGCCATTGGCAACAACATAGATGAACCTGAAAGACATTATGTTCGGGGGAAGTTAGCCAGGCACTGAAAGACGAATGCCACATGATCTCACTAACATGTGAAAAAAGTCAAATTCACAGAAGCAAAGAATAGTATGGTAGTTCCCTTCCAGGGGTCAGGAAGTAGAGGGATTCAGGAGATGTTGGTGAAAAGATAAAAACAGAAAAAAAAAATTGGCCAAGACTGTGGAGAAGCTACCTTAGGACAGGAAAAAGCCTATGACAGAGACAGGGAAGAAGTGGTCACAGCTCCGAGGTCAAGGGTGGCTTTGCAATGTTAGAATCACCAAGATGACGTATGTGAAAAGAAGCCTTCTTATAAGAACATTTCTGGGACACGAACTCATGCCGGGCATGTTCTGAATTCTTTACATGTTTTACCCTAGTAAGTAGCCTGGTTTATGGATAAAGAAACTGCAGCACAGAGCAGCTGAGTCACATGCTCAGGTCTCCCAGGTACCAAACGTGGAACCGGGTGAGCACAAGGACAGTCTGACTCAGATAGCATCCCAGAAGCACTCTGTGAAACCACTTTCCATGGCTCTCCCTTGTCAAAGACATCACTGGTCACTGGGGACAGCTGAGACCTCCATAGAAAAGTGAACATCTTCTGGCCACTTTGCCCCTGCTTATGGCATTGGATGTGTCACCAATCAGCCTTGGGTTCTTTTGCTCAATTTAGGTAGAAATAAATGATTGGCCAAGTATATCTCCTGTGAGGTAAGTGGTTCTGGGCGTGCAGTGCTAATGACACAGCCCTTAGCGTTACGGCCCTGAACACTGATGGCCAGTGCTTCTCAGCTCTTAGCCTTATAGCTCTTAGTGTTATAGCTGCTGGTGGATCTCAGCGGCCCCTGTCAATGCCTCTGCAGCTGGAACTCGTATTCCCCTTTGGAAGCTTTCTGCAGGCTTTCTAGCAGCTTCTGCTGCCTCTCGGGTGCTCCTCTGCTCATCTCTGCTGGTCTCCCTTGGTCTTTACTACTCTTGACTCTTCACTATTCATCTGCTCCCTGGAGCCCTCCGGGAATAATAGCTCTTAGTGTTACCAGCAAGCTTTAGTGCAGCCCACTCAGCCACTCTACCCAGGATAAGAACCGTTAATAGAATAAGAACTTGTGTAGGCAATGGGACCACTCTGGATCCATTTACTGGGGCCTGTGCTGCACAGCAGGGAAGTACCCCAGAGGGAGCCCTCTTGGACTGAGTGAGGGAATACTGTTTCACAGAGACGGAGCATTGACAGACCTCGTTGGGGACTTTCCGAGTAGTGAGAAGGGGGTACAGTGATCTGGGAGTTTTCAGAGCAGAGTCCTGCAGAGCAGCTGCAGGCTGGACTCACCTGGGATAGGTCCTTGTTTCAAGCCTGCTGCATGAAAGCAAACATCTCCCTAAGAGGCTACTGCACGTCTGTGGCCGCCTCCGCTCTCAGATGGCCTGGGAGAACTGCAGAGGGGCACCTGCTTAACTGACAGCTCCCGCCCTTTCCACAGCAAAGGCCCGGCTGAATGAGGCTGCCGTGCTTGCAGTTTCCAGGGTGGGGCAGCAGTCTTAACTGTGGGGCACTGAGGCTGAGGGACTTGAGGGTGATGGCAGTGGCCCCAGTCCTTTCCCAGCGTGGTCTCCTTGCTGCTCTCTAGAGAGGCTACAGCAGCACCTGAGCAGCCTGGAGCCGGAGAGGGATGTCCTGGCTGTGGGCAGAGCTACGGCTTCTGTCAGCTCTGTGGGGCAAAGGCAGCCTAGAGGACAGCTGCCAAGGCAGCTGCAGGGTTGGGGGGAAGACGCTGGAACTAGGTTCTGGGCCACTCTCAGGGAGGCGAGGAGAGGGGCGTCATAATAACTGCCAGGGCCGTCACAGTCCAGCCGGCTGCCGGGGAAGAGGGGAGGGTTGGGCCTCAACTTTCTATCTCAGAAGGGCAGACAGGAACGGGCTGCCTCGTCTTCCTCCTCGGCAGAGTGTGCATGTCTCAGTCACACGTCTGCTCATGCTGGCGTTTACGCCTTACTCGTATCAAGGGGTATTTGAGGCAGCCGTGTTTCTTTCCACTCTCGCCCTAAGCAGGTGAGAATGGCTTTGCAGAAGAAAGAGCAGAAGGTCAGAAAGCGTCTATAACTTTCCCGGGATCTTGCAGCTAAGCAGCAGATCTGGAATTTGAACATGAACTGGCTGACTTCCAAGTCTGGGTTCTTCCTACTGTGTACAACACAACTTGGGGAGACTTTGAGACGATGTTGGCCTGCTTCTTTATGCATGATTTTTACAATTCCAAAGGCATCACATGGTTCAAAGTTTGATTTTAATTTGAAGAGGGGAGCAGGGCATGGTGGTGCACTCCTGTAACCCCAGCACTCAGGAGGCAGAGGCAGGAGGATCACTGTGAGCTCAAACACTATGATTAACACTCTTTTTGCTCACTAGTTTTTAACCTAATACCACAAATCACATAGTGACATCCCCCGCTGGCCAGATGCAAAGACCACTGGGTTCCAGAGGGTGGTGGAGCCTGGGAATGAGGAGTCTGGCTCCCCAGTCATCAGGCCACCCCCGTGCGGGTCTGTCACATGCGTAAGGAGTAAATATTTATTGTATTAAGTCACTAGCCTTGGAGGGTTTGTTTAAGTAACAGCATCACCCTACAAAGCACAGTCCATGAGGAAGCGGGCACTGGGGGACAAGGCAGGGCACAACTGCGTGCTCCAGGAGGTATGAGGTGTGCGTGCAGGGAAGGGCCCGGGCCTCTGAATGAATACTTCGGGTTCTAGCATCTGAGCGTGACAGCTTTCCCCGCATCTGGTGAGAGCCCACATGAGGGGGTGGCTGCGGGGACAGGCAGCCTGCGTGTGCTCTGCAGATATTGTGCACCCCACCTACCAGCCTCTCCACAGGCCTGGGCTGCCTGTCACCAGCGAACAGTACCATGGCGTTGAGTGACACTGGTCTAGCTCCTACGTTTCTGCCATGTCTCATTGTGGAAAGACAGGGAGTTCAGGCAGCTTTGACACAGCGGGCTCTTGTCATCTCAGCCAGGGGCTTGCGAGGGCACAGCTCCTCTCTCCTGTTTCAGAGAACGGCACTGCCTCAGCTCTGTGGCCACTGCGAAAGCCAGAAGCTCCACCTAACCTCATGTTGAACACAAATTACTCCCCGCTTACTCCGCAGTAGTAGTCATCGCCCTAAAAAGATAGGACCCTGCTCCTAAGCCACTCAAAGCATTAGGGAGCCACAGGATATGCAGGAGTGCCCCCTTCTCCATGGTTTTGCCTTCTGTGGTTTCTGCTGCCATTGTCAATAACAGACCCAAAATGTTGTGCTCTTGGGAGGGAGGGAGAGAGGGGGGGAGAGAGAGAGAGAGAGAGAGAGAGAGAGAGAGAGAGAGAGGATGCTGTCTTGGTTACTTTTCTTCGTTGCTGAGACAAACACCTGACACCCAAAATTAGGGAAGAAAAGGTTTATTTAGCTTACAGTTCTGGAGATTTCAGTCCATAATTAGCTGGCTCCAAAGCAGGGTGGCATGGCACTGGGGCAGCACGACACTGGGGCAGCACTTCAAGGCAGCAGCCAGAGCAAAAGAGAAAAGGCAAGCCTCTTTTCTACCCTTAAATTGTACACAGGCCACCCCCCCCCACCTTCAGGGTGGGTGTAACACTCACAAAATGTCCTTGCCCTCCTTTGCACAGGATGAGGATATTTACAAAGTAAGAACCCTGGCTCCCTGCTGAGTCTCTCAGTTAAACTTCTCAACTTCTCAAATTGACACAATATACTATCCATAAGAGATGCAGTCACTTAATGTTTATTATGGTAAGCCGGGCATGGTGGCTCACGCCTGTAATCCCAGCACTCGGGAGGCTGAGACAGGCGGATTGTTGTGAGTTCGAGACCAGCCTGGGCTACAAAGTGAGCTCAAGGCCAGCCTGAACGGCATAGTGAGACCCTGTCTCAAAAACACCAGGGCTGGGGATCTAGCTCAGCAGTGTAAGCGCCTACCCGGCAAGTGCAGGGTCGTGAGTTTAATCCCCGGTGCTGCAGAAAAAAAAAATGTTTATTATGGTATATTATTATAATTGTTCTATTTTATTATTACTGTTGTTAATCTCTTACTGTCCTTTATTTCTACATTAAACCTTATCACAGGTAAGTATCACAGACACAGGCAGCGTATCTGTTGGGTATAGACCTACAAGTAGGGTCGCCATGTCATAGTGATGCAAATGTTCAGCTTTAGTAGTTACCAAAGCATTTTCCACAGTGCCTACCTCGATCTACACTGTCACCAGAGTTTGAAAGTCCCAATCGCACTGCATCTTCTCCAGCACTTGGTATTGCCTGATGTCTCATTTTGCTTATTTTAGCCATGTTCGAGGGTGGGGCATGAAATCTCAGTGGGCTGCCCTGCTGAATAATGCTGGTGGGCATTTTCACGAGCTTGTTGGTCATTTGGTTGTACTCCAGCACTGGGTACTGCCAATGTCCTGTACTGTAATTCAGTCTCACTGTGGTAGAGCTGGTGCTAAAGGGGTGAGGAGTGAATTAGTAAACAAAATGTAGTTTATCGTACACACACACACACACACACACACGTATATATTCTTGAATATGTTTAAACATCTTTCATAAAGATAAGCAGAAACTATAATAGCTACTTGCAGAAGAAGAAAACTAAGCAATGGGAAAATGATGTAGGAAGGGAAGAGAGACTGTTAACCATAAATATTTTATGTATGAATGTATGTATTAGGTAGATAGGTATTGTATTGGTGATTAAACCCTGGGCCTTCCCATTTAGCTACATCTCCACCCTCTTTTCAGTTTTGAGACACTTACGTTGCTAGGTTGCCCGGACTGGGCTTGAACTTGCTATCCTCCTGCCTCAGCCTCCCAAGAACTGGGATAACAGCCATGCTCCATCACACTCAGCTTTTAAACCATTTTAGACTCTGCTGTGTCAGCAACATAAATCTTTCAACCTAAACCCAAATCTGTTAGCCTTTTAAAATCTTTGTAGAGACATTTAAGAAAGAAATCAAATATCGTTTCTGTCTATAAGACAGTTTTATAGTCCGGTGGGGAAGGATGGTGGGGGAATTCTGGACACAGATTAGGAAATAACCACACCAGAGTGTGTTAGATCCTGTGCAGTGGGGAGAGCACACGAGGGCTGCCTGACCCAGTATTTCTCCGAGGCAGTGGATTTCATGCCGTTTCTCTGAAGCGCTTAAGTCTAAGCGGACACTGAGGGCCAGTGGGGCTCGGCCTGGGAAAGAAAATGAGAGTGGAGAGGATGTTGCTGACAGAGCCACTGCCTGGGCCTGAAGGCAGGGGGAGCCCTGGGAGCTCCTGGGAGCACTTTAGGTCAGGGGCGGGGCTAGGGCCAGTCAGCAGGGGCCAGATGCTGAAAGCCTGTGACGGGCGGTGGAATGCCTAAGGGGCTTGGGGACTTTGTTAGTCCAGGTTCTCAAGAGAAACAGAACTGCCTGTCTGTCTCTGTCTGTCTTTCTCTCCCCTTCTCTTCCTCCCCCCCATCTGTCTATGTATTAATGAAAGTCTATGATAGCACAAGGCACATTGCCATCAATCACCCTCAAAATACTCCCCCTCACTTTGAACGCACTTATCCCGTCATTCTTGGCACTTTCTGAAGCAGTTCTGGAAGTTCTCTTTCGTGCGTGTCTTTATTTTATATTTAAAGATAGAATAAATCTTCGTTTCTATATTTTACTTTTCTGAGACAGGATTTCTTGCTAAATTGCCCAGGCTGGCCTCACCCTTGCCATCAGTCTAGCTCAGCTTCCCACGTAGCTGGTGGCATCACGAACATGGGCCACGACCCCTGAATTTCACTAAGAGATGACAGGATCATGACAATGGCTGTGACAACGAGCTTAGCAGACTCTTACACACCACTTTCCCGTGCCCTTTATAATTTTAAAATTTTGAGACAGGGTCTCATTTAAGTCATGAAGTTGCCTGGACTAGACTTGAACTTTATGCGTAATAACTCATTTGACCCTCATTACCCCCAGGGAGAGAGATACTATGATTTTTTTTAATATTTATTTTTATGAGTCCATTTTTGCAGTCCATAATGATTCTATTCTTCATGGGGAGTTGGTACATGTACACAACACATCTTAATTCTTTTTTCATCCCCTTCCCTTCCTCTTTCCATCTCTTGGTCCCCTGCCTATTTGGCAAAGATCTCTCTTCTTGTTTCCTATAATCTTTTATTTTGCTCTTTATTTATGTTTAAGGTTTCTCCCTTTTTTTTTTTTTTTGTACTGGGGATCAAACTTACAACCTTGCACTTGCCAGGAAGGCACTTACACTGCTGAGCTAAATCCCCGACCTGTTTAAGGTTTCTCATTGAAGAGAAACCATGCAGTACTTAAGCTTGTGTGCCTGATTTATTTCACTTTACAATTATTATGCACTTCTCAAGTTGCATCCGTTGTCCTGCAAATGAATCGTTTATCCTTCTTTATGGCAGAGTAGTACTCCACTGTGTGTAAATACATTTTCTTTATTCACCCATTTGTTGATGGACATATAGGATGCTTCCAAGATTTAGCTACTATGGATTGTGCTGCTATAAATATATGTATGCATGTATCACTGTGACATAATGACTTTAACTCATTCAGGAAGACACATAGACATAGAATAGCTGAGTCAAATGGAATTTCTTAATTTCAGTTTTTTGAGGAACCTCCATACTGATTTCCATAGTGGTTGTACTAGTTTACATTCTCACCTTTTTACCGGCTCTTCACCAGCACTTGTTGTTCTGAGTTCTTGTTGATAGCCATCCTTTCTGGAGTAAGGGATAATCTCAGTGTTGTTCTAATTTGCATTTCTCTCATGGCTTCGTCTAAGTGTCTATTTTGTAGCCTTCTACATTGCTGAGTTTGGCTATTAATTTTGGGCGTCTTTTGGTGGAATGTTTTGAGTCTTCTGTGTAAAGGATCATGTTGTCTGCAAATAATGATAATTTGACATCTTCTCCTATACTCATGAGTGTCTTTAGTTGCACTGTCATGGCTGCCCCAGTGATCCAAATATATTCAAATAATTTACCTTTTATGATCATTTTGTCTCTGAGGAAGAGGCAGAAGTCACACGGTGCCAGATCTGGTGGATAAGGTGGATGAGGACACATTGTGATGTTCTTAGGAGCTTGCCCTTTCATTAGCACTCAGCAGTAGAATTCACCATAGTTTCAATCACATCTCAGGGATACACTCTTGCAAGGGGGAGATCATACCTCATATATATACTTTGATCGCATTCACAGGATTATAGAGGCCAAACTGCCCCTATGACCTTCCATCTGTGAACTAGAAAACCAGGACCGTTGGTGGTGTAAATCCCACTCAGGGCCCACCAGCTGTGTCATGGACGCTAAGGCAGGGGTGAGAGGGGAGGACACAGCTCTGTGGAAGCCTCAGAGGTGGAAGGCCTGAGAACCAGGAGCTCTGTTGTCCAAGGGCAGGAGAAGACAGATGCTGCCACTCCAGAAAAGGATGCATTTGGCCTTCCTCTGCCCTTTGCTTCTGTTTAGGGCCCTCAAAGGATTGGTGAAGACCCAGTCCGCTGCTTCAGATGCTAACCTCTTGCAGAAGCAGCCTCACAGACACGGCTAGAAATGATGTGTCTCCAGCCATCTGGGCACCCTGAGGCCAGTCAGCACCAAAAACCAACCTCTCCCAGTGGGAACGCTTTAGGTGTCTAAACAAGAGAGTAGAAAAACCAGATTTTGCATTTTAGAAAGACCATTCTGGTGTGGAGAAAATAGATTTTAGGTGCCCAAGCTGGAGGAGACCCTAGTAAGTGTGGCTTCATGGGTGAGAACCTGGGCTTTGGAGTCAAATTCACTGAATATGCTTCCTCATAGAATTATGAGGAGAGCAGAAGAGAAAATCCTCACAGGGTCATTATCATGGTGACTAACACAGATTAAACCTTCGATAAATATTTGTTATTATTATCATATCCTGAGTCTCACCTCTTACCACGTCTACTTCGATGGTTCTAAGCCCAATCACACGTTCTTTTACCAGGAACCTTCAAGTCAACCTCCTAATGGCTTTGCCCACTGCCTTACCTGTCCCTGTCCCTCCTATTCTTACACAGCAGCCGGAGTGAGTCTTCCAAGGTGTGACTCACAGACAAAGCTGAACTGTGTTTGAAGAACTACAAAAAGACCAACACCCCGGCCGAAAAATGGGCAAAGGGATAAGAGACAATTTGGTGGAATGGAATACTACTGGCTCTGAAGCATACAGACCAATGTTCAGCCTTATCTGTAATAAAAGATAAGCAAATGAAAGCCAATTTTTTCACCTATCAGATTGGCAAAGACTAAAGAGTCTGGTAATGGCTTGTGTGATAACTGCAACAGAGAGATGATAGGATGATAACTTGTTACCACTTTGATGGACTCACCTGTCAAAATACCAAATGATAAAACTTTTGCTATTGTCATGTACTGTACTATTTTTCTTCTTTTCTTCTGTGTGGTGCTGGGCATCAAAACTGATCATTTAATTTCTATGAACTTAACCTATAGCTCTATGGAAAAAAAAATCTGTAAAAATTTTAGTAACTTCAGCATTGCTTGCAATAGCAGGATATGATCAATCCCAGGCAGCCTCTTCGACCTCATTTCATATCACTCTTTCCCCTTGATTACTGAACTCAATCCACTCTGACAAACTTGTTCTTTCTCTTCTTTCTTTCTTTCTTTCTTTCTTTCTTTCTTTCTTTCTTTCTTTCTTTCTTCCTTCCTTCCTTCCTTCCTTCCTTCCTTCCTTCCTTCCTTTCTTCCTTTCTTTCTTTTTCTTTCTTTCTTCTTTTTTTGTACTTTTAAGACAGAGTCTCATTATGTAGCCCAGGATGGCCTCAAGGCAATCCCCCTGCCTCAGCCTCCTGAATCTTGGGATTACAGGTATGTGCCACCACACCCAGCTCAAACTTACTATTTCTGACATACTACACATTGCTCCTGCTTCATTGCTTTTGCAAATGCTCTTCTCTCAGCCCCAAACACCATTCCCTCCACCTAGAATGCAGTTCCTTCACACAGTCAATGCTTCAGATCCTCTCTTCTGCTCTTGTTCAAGTGTCTAGTTCCTCAGCAAGGCCTTCTCTGACTGCCTCTGTGGCTGCTGAAGTAGCAGCTTCTCACCACTGTATATTCCATTACACTGCTTTGTCGGCGTTTGCTAGGTAATGGTGCCAAAAAATCAACCATCATTATTATTATCTATTCTGTGGATTGGCTGGAAGGATTTTGCTGGCCTGGGCTGACTTGACTGTGGCTGGGTAGTTCAGATGGTCCAATTCATGAGTGTACCATCTTCACTGGGGCATCAGGAATGGCAAGGACATCCAGGGACTTGGTCACAAGGGTAGGGACCGACGGGTTCTCCGAAGCAGGAGAGAGCAAGTCCGGTACACAAGCACTCCTTCAGCTCCTGCTGGTGCCGCGCCGATAGTGCCCCATGGCTAAAGCACACCGAGTAGTTGAGCCAGAGTCATCACGGGAGCACAACACCCAAGGGTCCCTTCCTGTAACACCGGACCACAGGCTCTGCATAGCCCTTAGCACTGTCAGACATTAGACCTTGGCTTGTGTGTTACCTGCATCCTTCCACAACAATGGAGTCCTCATGGAGGCAGGGGCATTGTTTCATTCACCTTTTATCTCTCTAGACCCCAAAAGTGCTTCGTATGTACCGGGCGCTCAATACATAGCGAATGAATAGAGACAGTGACGAGACTGTTGCAGTAAAACGGGGGCGGGGAGCAGAATGTGGCGGCCTCAGTTAAGGCAATGGCGGTGGATACGGAGCCAAGTGCTTGAAGCAGCCGGATTGCACACATAAGGGGAATATGAACAAAACATACTGATCAGTTGTACGCTGGAAATAGGACAGAGAGAAGTCAAAGTTAATAACAGCATTTCTGACTTGGTCCGTGTATTTATTAATTAATACTCTTAAAAGCGAGCAACATGGTTTTCATTTAAAATGCCCAGGCAAAAGAGAAACTACTGGAAAATACAGGAGTGCGTCAGATACTTAAAGAATTGTACAGCCAGCTTTGCAACATGGAGGAAATGTAATTTCTCAGGAAAACTGGATTCAGTGTCAAACATGCCCATGCCCGTAGTTCTCTTTGCTGTATGTCTTTTTTGAGCGATGGGTGTATGTTTTTCACTGCCAATTTGTTTCCCTGCCTTATAGCTACTGGGGATCCCTACATTTCAAACTGTGGGGATAGCTCTTTTCCTACTTTTGGTTAAACAAAAATGCTGTGGTAGAGTTCTTACTGACCCTGACCCCCAGCAGCTGACTGTGGGGTGGGGCGGGGTACCATCATAAGTCCCCACCCGGACACACTGGTTACGGGCAAGAGGGTGGCATTATGAAGACCTTGGAGCATGGCTGGAACCACGCTCACCCATTTATGTTGGGTGAAGAGAGACGTTCACAAAAAGGAAGACGCCATTCACAGACACAGGGAACTCAGGTGAAGAGTTTTGATGAATATGTGTACACTTTTAAAATCCTTAAGCTGGGCATGGTGGCACATGCCTGTAATTCCAGATAATTGGGAAGCTGAGGCAGGAGGATCACCAGTTTTGAGGCCAATTTACTAAGACTTTGATTCAAAATAAAAAAGAATGGGTGTGTATCGTGGTGCTTCCTGGATTTAATACTTTTTACCTGCTCTCCCACTATCTCTGATATCGGACTCTATTTAGGCAGGACCTTTGTCTAATTCATCCCTGTTAGTTTTTTTAAAATAAATATTTGGATGACTCTGAGGTTTATTTTGAGATTATAATACACAACATTAAGGGCTGGGAATTTAGCTCAGTGGCCTAAGTGCCTGCCTGGCAACTGCAAGGTCATGAGTTCAATCCCCGGTGCCAAAAAAAAAAAAAGATACTCATCACAACATATGTGAGCAAAATTTGGGGCTATCTATGACCACCTTCTTATCTCATACCAACTGCAAGATCAGGGGTCTGCAAGACTACCCCCTCAGGTTCAGTTACTCACCAGAAGGACTCCTGGAACTCAGTGAAAGCAGTTACGCTCATAGTTATGATTTAATGCAATGAAAGATACAGATTAAAATGAACAGGGAAAGAGCACATGGACCAGAGTCAAGCAGCAGTCAAGCCTGAAGCTCCCTGTGCTGATTTTCCAGTGAAGTCACGGTACTGTAACTCTTCTTACAAACAATTTTTTTTTTAGCTGAGGGGAGACCTTTTATTGGTATAACCATTCCTTGTTAAATTGACAGAGTGAAGAGTGATTTAAAAAAAATAGTAAAAATAGTTCAGTTTCTCCCAAACTAGTTTCACTGTGCAGGTCGAGGTCAGTAAGTCAGTCAGCAAATCATGACCACATGATTCATTTTAAGACACAAGATTAAGAGACAACCTGTGAAGCCACTGCGACTCTTCCAGTTGTGCATTCACAGGATTGGCTGAGGCGCACAAAATTAAAATTTCTATTGAAAAGAATCAGCCAAGGCCAAGATCAGAGAGGACTTGTGGATGCAGCAGCCTGGGAGAAGCCCACTTTCTCCAGGGACTGCCACCCCTGTCCTCTGCACCTGTTGCCGCTGGAAGGCTACGTGCTTAGAGATACTGCGGGCTGGTGGGCTTTGACCTCTTCTCAGGAATTCCACGCTCTGTTACTTTGGAAAACCTGCAGCCAGCCAGTGCGTCTGTCACGTTGCTGGAGATGCTCTGATGAGGGTGGGAGGAGGTTGCAGCCAGAGTGGGGGCAGCAGACACTAAGTCTCCACAGGGAGGACTGTGACTGCATGGTAGCCATCATCCATGACGAGCTTGGGGACCAGGGCTGGGTGGGGTCTCTTGGGAAGACAGCTCTAATGGAAGGTGTGAGTAACGCAATTGAGTCTTTCAGGTCCTATCTAAAACCTTTTGCATCTTATATGGCTATGGTTTATATCCAGATGTCCCTTTAAAGCCTCATGTGCTCATAGATGGGGTTTGGGGGAGGCGACTGGATCATGGGGGCAGCATACTCACCAATGGATTAGCCCACTGATGAGTTTACAGCTAAATGCGGTGTAATAAATGTGGTGGTAGGAGGTGAAGTCTGGTCACAGGAGGTGGGACACTGGGGCAGGGACTGGAGGAGCATAGCTCTTTCCCTCCCCCTTAATCCTTCTCTGCTTCCTGCTTGCCATGCCATGAACTGTTCCTCCTCGCCAAACCCTTCTGCCATGGTGCCCTAGAGGGAGAAAGTACTCCTTGCAATTCAGACATAGCCTATTAAAATACAACCTTCTTTGAGCAGTTTTATGGGTAGGAGCTAACGATATTTTCAGATGTGGATTACAGGCCCTCTAAAATCCAAATAAACTCATCACCCACTAGGCTTCCAACATAAATATAGAGTAGAAATCTTTTTTTGCCTTCTAGTATCCTATACTGTTTCAAATGGTCATCTTCTGTGAACTCGGCAGTCTTACTAGTTGTTATTTAAAATGTATAATCAATATTGTTTGATAAGAAAATTGATATGCCTTCTGTTTCATACAGCCACAGTGTCTATCCTCATGATACATTTAAGCAAAGGAGGCCTAATCGCTTTACATAAATTCCATTCAAACATTCTAATTTTTATCCAAATTTTCACTTTAATCTCATGAAATGTTGCATTCCCATATCCTTGTAATCTAACCTTAGCCCTGCTTAGGACTTCACCTAAGGTTTTAGAACCACAATATGTTGTCCAAGAAGTACGAGTAGCTGGGTATAGTTGTGCATACCTGTAGTCCCAGCACTTGAGAAGCTAGGCAGCAAGATCTCCACAGGTTGGAGGCTGGGCCTGGACTCCGTAGTGAGTTCAAAAGCAGCCTGAACTACATAGCAAGACCCTGTCCAAAAAAAAAAAAGAAGAAAAGAAAAGAAAAGAAAAGAAAAGAAAAGAGAAAAGAAAAGAAAAGAAAAGAAAAGAAAAGAAAAGAAAAGAAGGGAAGGAAACAGAAAAAAAATACTAGAAAGGTCACTTATCTACCACCTAATCACCTTACCTGGAAGTCTGTATAACTCCCTGGGTCTCCAACTAGCAGCTGAGTTAAGGAATCTTGCCTTTTTAAACAATCCTTACATGAATTAACTGATAAAAGCATTGCTCCACATGGCTTAAGATTAGGATTCTCATTGCCATCTTTTATTTCTGGCTTTTTAAATTCTTTCAAACTAGGGTAAATAGAGTATATTTGTTTGAGCCTCAATCCTTTATCATTGGGGCTCCTGTTGGTCTATTTAACCTTCAACAATGTGGCATTAAAGCCTTTATTTTGACTACATCAATCCTCACTTTATGAATCTCTTAATAACTGTTTAAGATTATAAGATCTCTTATCTCTCACCTTTGTCTTTCCCTATTCTCTTCCAAATCACTCAAATTTTCCTAACCTTTTGATGTTTCAGCATAACTTTTCTCTTTGGCCATCTCTGAGGCTAGAGCTATTGCTTGAATTTGGAAAAATTTAAACTTGGCTCATACTATCTCAGGAACTGCCCAACAGTCTATGTTAATAACAAGAATAACCAAGGGATTGTATATTTAACTTGTGTCTTGTTACTTTGCATTTCCTTATATATCCAATAAGCCAATTCCTTGGGAGTTGGATTCATTATTTCTAAATTCCATTGATAACTTTCATCTCCAGTAAGTGATTACAGGTTATCTGCAGTTCTATATTTTAGGTGACTCAGTGGCCATCCAGAACTCAAAAGCTCATCAACTGCTGTCTTTTCATCTTTTCTCCTCTCAATCCATAGTGAGTTAGGGTTATTCTATCAAATTCTGAAACCAACTCCAAGGCTTAGAAATTCCCAAAACTACTCTCAGTTTCAAAAATCACCAAAGGACTCACTGAAAACTGTTAGTTCAATGAATTAGTCCAATGAAGTATATGATTAAAATTAACTAAGACAAAGATATATTGAGAAGAGTCCTAAAAATATATTGAGAAGAGTCTGAAACTCCAAGGATGAAGTTTCCAGTTGTCTTCCCCTCCCTCCCTGAAAGAAAATGTGACAACATACAAGGAGAATTACTAACCAGAGAAGTTTAGTGTCCAGAGTTTATAGTGCAATTTAGCCACATAGGCATAGTTCATGCCTTAGTGGCATAGTTTATGACATTGGCTTCTAGTCTCTCTGTACGTTGAAGTGACATCATATTCCCCAAAGCCCCTCGTATAATTGTTGCTATGGACTATCTGGAATGGCCCAACTGTCTCAAGAAAAAGAAAGAAATTCTTATCAGGCAGGTCAATCTTAGGCTTAAAGAGTACCTCCTAGGGACTGAGAATGAATGTTGCACCTTTAAGTAAGGTTAATTTTTAACTGGACAAATATATTAATCTATATATCTTGATATATAGATATCTATATATGTTAACAGATATAAGTATGTTATGAACATTCCAATAGTTGTACTTTTAAAAAAAAAACACAGTTTTATTGTCTTCATAAAAAAGTGAACACAGCTGGGGATTTAGCTCAGTGGCCTAAGCACCTGCCTGGCAAGTGCGAGGTCATGAGTTCAATCCCCGGTGCCGCAAAAAAAAAAAAAAAATGAACACATATCCTTTATAGGAATAAAACAAACAGTATAGTAAGGTAAAATAAGAACAAAATTAGACCAAACGCAATCACCATGTGATAAGAATGATTAATACATTTCCTTATACATGTTTATTATATAATCATAATATGATTAATATATGTCCTTATAGACATCTTTCATTGCTGTTTATACACGTAATAGAGATACAGGGAATGATAGGGCCTCCAAATAATCCTGCATGGGTTGCCAATCAGCCCATTTCTCAAAGGAAGTTTCATAGAGCAAAGTCAGGAGGCAGATACAATGTGGGTCAAAATTATGATCAACCAATAGGATTGCAAGTATAGTTTTTTAGGTAATATTGATCCAAGAGCATATGGGTGACATCATTAAACTTGGCTGATAACCTATAGTCTTAGTTTTGTCTTCAGTCTTAGTCTTAGTAGCCTAAGTCTTAGTCTTAGTGGGTAGTAGAGGATGGCCCACCCCTAATGAGATAATGGGAAATTTCAAAAGAGTGACAGCAATAATCCCAAACCTCCATTTATCCCTTAAGGAACTATGAAAATCTGGCCATTGTGATTTTAATCTTCTTCAGATGCTCCTCCAGCCATAGTTGTGATACATTCTTGTCTTCTGCACTGACTTCCTTGAGGGCCTAGCCCTGTTTGCCTGTAATATTTCTACCTAACTTAGCTGTCTATAATAATAATAGGAAGAGTGTATACATAAATTAAATCATTCTATTCATATTAACTTATAACTGGTTTTCGGACTTTTAAGTTCTTTAAATTACTTTAAACATTGACTAGACACAAAAGTATGTGTGACATTAAACACACACATACACACCAGACATTGCATAACTTGCTACCACTTTTGAGGAAAACAAAACAAAGCAAAGCAAAATGAAAACATAAACACTACCTTTGAGGTCCTCTCTGTGCCTCTCTCCAACCTTGTCCTCCTTTTTCCTCAGAAGTAGCCACTGTCCTCAGTTTCTCACATCTCCTTGCTTGTAGTTTTATCACATATACTGTTTGTTTTTCCAAACAACGTATGAATTAGTTTTGCTTCTTTTTTAACTTCACCCAGATGGAATTGCAAGAAAGAGAAAGAGAGAGAGGGGAAACTTTATCCTGTATGCTTCTAACTTCATCAGCCAGGCATGCGAATCTAACTGGTAAAAATACAGATTAATAAGAGAAAAATGAAGCTTTAGTTCTGTACTTACATGGAGTTTCACTAGGAAAAGAGATAAGGTGGCTGGCTGACTGAGACTTGTATATCATTGGAAGCTAAACAAAGAAAAAGAGATTTGGAGCTTCTGGGTAGAGGATGAAAGTTATTGGAAGGAAATGTGTGGAAGGAAACGTGTGGTCATAAATGTCTTGTTATACGGGCAAGTCTTTCAGATGATAACAATTGTATCTAGCTTACTTCCTGGTAAGGAAACACTTTTCACAAAGGTAAATTTCCTTTGTAAATGTAAATTTTCTTTACAAAAGGGGATATTTACCAATTTTTAAAGTAGTAGGGGATGGTAAAGAGTTTTACCTAAGTCTGCTGTTTCTCAATTGCTTTCAGCTCAGAATAATCCATATGCTAAAGAGGCATTTTTGGAGGTGGTATATTCTGGCATCTTTCACAACCATACTATATATACTATTCTGCAACTTGTTTTTTCTCACCACACAATGTTTCTGATACCATCCATGTCAGTATGTTTAGCTATAATTCATTTATTTTCACTGCTGTGTTTATTTGTGTATTGTATTGTTGATAGACAATTGAGATCGTTTCTACTTTCTTGATTTTACAGACAGTGTGGATATAAACACATGTGTAAGAAATTTTCTCGAAAACATGCCCAGGAGTGGAACTGCTTGATCATAAAATGTATACATCATCAGCCTATCAGATCTTGGCATTTTTCCCTAAAAGTGATTGTGCCAGCTGCCATTCCTGAGACAGGGCAATTGGCAGGACTTTGAAGTAGTTGCCTGGTAAAAAGCAAATGGGCAGCGGCATTTTCAGCAATAATGGTGAGGGAGCAAATGGTTAATCAAAGGAGCAAGGGACTGTTGCAGTGAACCTGTCACCAGCAAAGACCTGAGTGGCACTCAGGGAGGTGGAGGGAACCAGTCGATTACACCAGCAGACGCAAGGAGCTCAGGGCCACGAAGTCTGAGACCTGAGTGTCTCTTGTTATTTCTTTAAACAGGGATTTTAGGCAGGAACAGGGTGTGGTTAGTTGTTTCGTGTTGGCCAGGCATTTTGGTCTTAAATTTCAGTTTCCAGAAGTTTTATTCTCCTCATCAGTACCACACTTGAGGGGGAAACAAATGCTTAACCAAAGAAGCAAGCAGATGCATTCCCTGAGATAAGGAAGCAGGTTTTTTAGAAAAAGGGTATGAGACCCTATAAATATAAATATAAATATAAATATAAATATAAATAGGTGTGCCTTTTGTCCAGGGATGCTCTGTGGAGTAGCCAGCTGTGATTGTTTCTTATTATACATATTTATTTTATTTTTGCTTTAGAACTAGTCTATGTATGATATCCATCCTACATGTGGCTAAAGACCCATGTTAACTAGTGATATTCCTATTAACAGTTTAGAAGTGTTCTGTCTTAGTTACTTTTCTCTTGTTGCTCAGACAATATACCCAACATCCAAAGTTAAAAGGGGAAAGGTTTAGTTAGCTCACAGTTTGTAGAAGTTTCAGTCCATAACCTGCTGTCTCCAAGGCAGAATGGCACATGGCACGTGGGCAACAGTTCACAGTGTTGGAAAACGGCAAAGGCAACAAGAGAGAGACAAGACTCTTTATGTCCTTATATTGTATGTAGGCTACCCACCCTCAGGTGGGTGTAGCACTTGCAGTTTTAATGCCAGCATTGGATCATGAATCAGTCACAAACTCTCTAGATTCAAACACCTCTGAAAAGCACCTCCCCACCATGGCCTCATGAGGCTTTGGAGGGACATTTGGTACAAACCATAACATATTCCAACGAGTTTATATTCCCACTGCTACTCAATATTCTATGTTTGTATCTTTGTGTACTACCATGTTATTCAAGTAAAAATTTAAACTTATGTTAGATTCTGTCAAATTGTTCCTTACAAAAATCTTACCGATTTCTATTCATAATAGCAATATATGAACATCTTTTTCTATATCCCTCAGCCAATACTGAAAAGTTTAATTTTTAAGTATTAATTTTATTTTTTGTGGTGCCAGGGGTTGAACCCAGAGTCTTGTGCATGCTAAGCAAGTGCTTTACCACTGAGCTATACCCCCAGTCCATTACCAATAGTAATTTTAACATTTGTCAAAGGAAAAGGTAAAAAAGCTATCTAATTTAATTTGCATTCTTTCTTTTCCAGAGAAATTAGTTTTAATACTTTTGGAGTCTGTATTTCTCCTTATATAAAATATCTTTTCATATAAAACTGTGTTCGTAGATCCAAGGCTGGAAGCATAAGGAAAGGGCATCAAGTAATAAAAACTTTTCACACAGGGTAGAGAGAGATGGTTCTGTGCAGGAAAGGAGACAAAATTAACTCTTGAGATTTTATTATTTCAATTGTACTAAGGCTCTTTCACTCCAATAATTGAAAGGAAACTGCAGATATAATATTAGATTTTGACGGAGTATCAAATTAAATTTTGTTTTCTTTGTATGAATCTTAGAAATCATACAGCACAGAATTAGAAAGATGTTTAAAAATAGCATTTACATAATTGGATTTGCTATGAGTACATCTACAAATAACCATGCTGGGCTTGTTCATTTTATTCATTGAGCTCAAAATAATATCTTTTCTTTAATATTTTATAATGAAAAAAAACTGAAACCGCAGAAAGATAAACCATCTTTGCAAGGTCACAGCAAGTGAATATGAAGGTCAAGAGTAAAATTAAGTTTTAGCCCATCATTATGGCCCAAACTCTTCAAACCCCCTGCAAGCTTTTTTACTTATTAGGAAGTAAAGTGTTTCACAGATGAAAGCTTCCATCCAAAGAATTGTTAAAATACAAAACAAAAACATTAGCATTGCGAGTTTCTAGGGTGTTGAAAGCTAAGTGTTTTAACGCTAAAATCCTTGACATTTAAAAGTCTTAAGAGCCAAGCCTACTGAAAGCCAACTAACATGCAAATTATAACAATTTATTTCTCTCAGGCCTTGGCATGCTTCTTTTGGGTGCCAGAAGTAGAGTGAGATATTTGAGATTCAAACCCTTTAGAAATGTGTATAATTTAAAACTATATTCCCTGTGGAAAAATATCCTTGTTTTATTTTTCCTTTTCCTTCTCCTAGGAAGTGACTAAACTTCATATTGATGGGGGATCAGTGTGGAGGGATCAGTTCTGAAGAAAGTCCATTACTTTGCTCACTGGCCTATCCTGTTCTTACGTCCAAATTATCTGTGTCTTTCTCCTGTCTTCATCATAAATTGTTGAGATACAATGTTAGTGCCAATAATTAAAGAGTGTGGATAAGAGACAATGGGATGGTCAATTTAAAACACAAAGTTAATATTTAGAAATAATGTTCTTTATTGAAAACTGCTTAATTTTAAGCATCTTGGAATTTGGACAAGAAGGAGGTGATGGGGAATATGTCAAGTTCCTTCAGGGAATTTAACCCTCATTACTAGGGATGAAAAGTTCAACAGTAGAGTTCTGTTTCTTTTGTCTTCTCATCCCCAACACTAAAAGAGCTTGCAGGATAAAAATGTATATTTAAATTGAGAACCTTCTCAATTTGAGTCTTTCACAGTGTATCTCTTTCATCACCATTTCATACTCAAGAGTTTTGGGGGACTCAGGCATCATTTTAAGGTTACATCAAAATAGCAAAACTGGAAATCATTGCAAAAAAGCTAAAATATATATAGGGGAGAAGAAATTTTTTTTCTACCCATTGCCTGGTTCATGACTGAGGCCCCTGTAACAAGATACAGATTAGCAAGAGAAAATGCATATATGCACACACAGCGGAGCAATATTCAGTCATAAAGAAGAACAAAATCATGTCTTTACAGCAAAATGGATGGAACTGGAAAACATGATGTTAAGTGAAATAAACCACACTGAAAAAGAAAAGTATGTGGAATTTAAGAGGAAAGAAGATAAAAATAGAAGGGGGACTATTAGGCAGGAGGAGGAGAACCAAAGAAAGAGAGAAGATACAATCAAATTATGTTGCGTGCATGAATGAAAATGTCACAGTGAAACTAGTATTCTGAGAGAGAGAGGAGAGCATACAAATGTATGCATTATAGTTTATGGAACCTGGGAGCCTTCAGAAGTGAAGACCCAAGGAATGGGTAATCTTGTGTATTTTTGTATGTGGGACTGATAGAAGAGTGTGCAGTTGTGCAGAAGTACAATTGGTCAAAAGGGTGTGTGATGGTAATTAATATGGATGAAACCTAGCAAAGCCTGTTTTGGTTTTTCTCTATGACCCTGTGTTTTCAGATAGAAAAGCATTCATTTTCTCTGGGGATAGGGCAGTCACCTCCAGAATGATTTTGTGCTTCTGCTTTGAGGAAATTGTTGAGGGAAAGGTGAGAGTGACACTCTGGCTTCTGCTGATTTCTCAAAAGCTGTGATGCCACGTTTTGGGATAGCGTGTCCCGAAGCCCATCAAGAGGGAGGTAGTTAAAAAGCAACGTTGAAATAAAACAACTCTGGCTTGTATTCCTAGCACTCAATTCCTCTCTCCTTTCCTGAGTGTTTCCCGAGCCCCTTGTGTATGCTCCTAAGCTTTGAGAATGTAGCAGTGGAAGTTTCCCTGATCCTATGAAGGCTTACACTAACAGGAGGTGGAGCTTGTAAAGACTTCTGGTATGTGTAAGCGCTATTAAGACAATAACTAGGATGTGACTGAAAGTCAAAGCAGGTGTCAAATCTAAATAAGGTAATCTTCAAGTACATGTTATTTGAGTTGAAATCTGAATGATGAAAAAGAACCAGTGAGGAAAATGAGCTAAGAAAAGTTTGAGATACTTCATACCATTCTTGCTGGAAGATCCAAGTAGAAATAAAAAGCTTGACATGTTTGGGAGAAAGAAAGTACACTGTGGCTAAAGTAGACTGATGGAAGGGGGCACCTGTAAAAGCCAGGAGCAGGAAGCAGAAACTAGATCATACCAAGCCTTCCAGGCTACGATCAGAAGTTCAGATCCTGTTCTAAGAGTGATGGAAAGCCATTGGAGGCTTTAAATCTTGCATGATCTGATTTATTATTTTGAAAGCTCATTCTGGCTATTCTTCGGAGGCGAGAAAAGGACTTGGTTAGGAGTCTAGGAAAAGATGGGGGCCTTCATTAAAGTGGCGGCAGTGGAGCTGAAAACTAGATTGAAGACAGGTTTTATGGATACATCTGACTCAACTTGTTAATATACTAGCAGTGGGAGGGTGTGAAGGGAAGGGGGAAATTCAGATGATTCCTGTGGATTTTGACTTTAGTGTCTGGGTTAGATAGTACTGACATGTACTGAGACAGAAGATGGAAGGGCAGAGTTGTTTAGATTTTGAAATATGTATTAGAGAACCAAGTGTTAAGCAAGCAATTACATGAATCTGAAGTGTGTTTGAGGCACTGGGCAAGAGAGTAAATTTGGGAATGATTGGCACACAGACAGCATTCAAAGTCACAGGAAAGGAAGACATCATCTAACTAGAGAATAGTGCAAGTCAGGCTTTTACAGATCAGGCAAAAGCCATAGAGTCAGAAAAGTATTTGACCAGTAAAGTAAGAGGAACACCAGAGAAGTAAAGAATGCTGTAAGAAGTCGTTGGTTGTATTGAAGGCTGAGAGGATGAGCTCTTATTTGAGTAAATTGCTTCATCTGTCTACATTCAATTTCTTCCTCTATAAGATGTGAACAAAAATAGTACCATGCTTCTATAGCGTTGTTGGGAGTATTAAAAAAAACATAATGTATGTGATGTTCTATGTGCTTGGCATGTAATAAGTGATAAATGGTAGCTATTATTAGTCTATTGCTGCTGAGTTCTGAAATCTATAAGGGGAAATGTAAATATGTCAGGGGAAAGCATATATATTTACAGGAAAAGTTCTGAATAACAAATATCCAATTTTATCACATCTTGCGCATCATTCTTTAATATTGCTTTTAGTCGTTGTGTCTTTTTACTTCTTCTGGGGGCAAGGCTTAAGACATGAGAATTCCTTCCTCTCTGGATAGTCAAAAGTTGCTATGACAACTGGCTGGAAATGAAAGTCCTCAGCTTTATTTATTTATATGAGGGTGATGTGCTACAGAAAGAGGGAAATGTGATTGCCATAAATGTTGCCTCACAAACCTTCAGAAAGAGGACACATAGACGTCCTGTTTGCTCACATCCTGTCAGTGTCCTTTATTATTTATATACAATGTACCCTCTTCTTTTTCCACAAGGCATTTGAGGTTTTAGATACCAAGACATGCAAGCCGAGGCAGTTAAAATAAATCAGATATTAAATACTATTTGGAAGAGAAGTCACATTTATCAAAAAACATAAAGCATAACAAAACAGTTAATGATCCTGGGCAACCAAATTTCACTCCACATATTTTGGAATAGGAAGAAATGGGAAAACACAGCGGCTTCAGGAGTTCTTAAAAGTCTGCTTAGAAATCTCAGGCATGTTCGTTAGGAGAAACTTCGTAATGTATGGTCATGCATCACTAACAATGGAGATACAGTCTAAAAAATGCATCACTACAGTGTTTGTTGTGCAAACACTGCAGCTTGTAGTTACACAAACCTAGATGGTATAACCTTCTACACAGTAGGCTGCATGGGACCTCCATGGAATATGTAGTCCACCATTGACAGAAATGTCATTGTGTAGCCCATGTCTATGTGTTGGTACTTTGAATTACAATAGTGGCTGATATTTGCATACCACTTCACAGTTACAAAGCATCTTCATGCTTTATTGAAGGTGATATTATCTCTTCTTGGCCTTGCAAGCTGAAATCAAGTGCAGAAGGTGCATGATGATGATGATGGTAATGATGATGATGATGATGATGATGATGATTTTTATTATCTGTAACCACTGTAACCCAGAGAACTTGAATCACCTTTTTTTTTTCAAATACAGGTAACCTTTATTGATAAGATATATAAATATCTCATGATGAATCCTTTCATTTCCAGAACAATACTCTTTCTAATACATTAAGAAGCAACTGGTCTAATTGCTTTTTTTTTTTTCTTGGTCTTTTTGAGACAGGGTTTAGCTATGAAGTGTAGGATGGCTTGAACTCACTTTGTAGCCCAGGTTGGCCTCAAACTCAGAGCAATCCTCCTGCCTCAGCGTCCCAAGTGCTGGGATTACAGGCATGGGCTAACAATTTTTGAAATACCTTACGAAATTTAACATTTACAAAAACACATGAAATTTGCTTATAACTTTTAAGAAATAACTATGAGCGGGGTGTGGTGGCTCACGCCTTTAATCCCAGCACTCGGGAGGCTGAGACAGGCGGATCGTTGTGAGTTCGAGACCAGCCTGGGCTACAAAGTGAGCTCAAGGCCAGCCTTAATGGCATAGTGAGACCCTGTCTCAAAAAAACAGGGCTGGGGATGTAGCTCAGCAGTCTAAGTGTCTGCCCGGCAAGCGCAAGGTCATGAGTTCAATCCCCAGAGCCGAAAAAAAAAAAAAAAAAAGGAAATAACTATGAAACTAGCCTCCATGTAGTAACCACTATCAAAATCAATAAACAGCCAGGTGTGGTGGCTCACACCTGTAATACCAGCACTCGGGAGACTGAGACAGGAGGATTGTTGTGAGTTTGAGACCAGCCTGGGCTACAAAGTGAGCTCAAGGCCAGC
>RJWT010009752.1:0-24848 GCA_004365215.1 Cuniculus paca | reverse complement strand
TGTGGAGTTGCAAGATTATATTTTGCTCTTTTGTTTTGTCATTTTGTTGTATTCCACTGTGGCAGGTGAATCCTATGTGCATGGTTGAAGTTCCAAGGCTAGGTGAAACTCACAGTGCACCCCTTTAGCTCCAACCAAGACTACCCCTGTGGCTGTTCTGTTGCTGGGCGGGGTCTGGGCAGAGCCCAGGCAGGACCCCAAGGAAGCTCCAAATGTCCCAGGCTGATGGGGGATTTATGCAGACTTTTACCAGTGTGGTGGTGATGTCCCAAGCTGCAGAGCTAGGTGGAATTCACTGTGCATGCCTTCAACTGAAGCCAGACCCAGAGTAGCAGCTGCTATGCTACTCCAGGTGAATGATGACTATTTTTTATGAGATGTGGATAGTAGAAAGTTGAGTATAATATGTAACTTGTTGAATTTAGAGTACATTTCTTTGCCCAAAAATGTGTAAATCTCTGATTAGCCTAGGTGTAAATATTAAATAGTTTGGTATTTGTATATTAATATATGCACACTCAAATACATGTAGCCCTACTATAGGTTCCAATCTGCCATTTTGTAGTAATGGATAGTCACAAACTGATGAGAAATACTATCATGTACTCAGTGGTGTGTGTGCCTGCCTGGCAAATAAGGTTGTGAGTTTGATCCCCGGTACCAAAAAAAAAAAAGTACTACCCCAACACCAGCCCCTGCCTTAGGTGCTGTTGTGAGTTTTCATTCTTGCAAATAAGTTAGTCAATTTTACTACCATTTTATGCTCCCAATATTGCATTACCACAGAATAAGTAGGTTACAAAGAAAACAGGTATATTTTGCCCCACATTAGTTGTCAAAGGTTGAGAATCTACATCTGGTGATGGCCTTCTAACTGGCAGGGTCTGAAACAATGCATGGGAACATGTAGCAAGAAACAGAAAGCACATATATGAATGTTTTGTGTGTCTCTTTTATTATTATAAAGCCAACAGGAAGATTTCATGTGATTCTAATTACTTCTCAAAGGTTTTACCTCTTAATACTATGCTTGGATTACATTTCTTAGTCTCAGAGTGCTTGACTTATTAAATTTTATGAAACCTGGAAATAATTAAGTAATACATTAAAATTAGGTAAGTAATTTGCATTCAAATTATTCTTTTTAAAATATATTTTTGAAATTGAGATTTACATAAGATATAATACGACATTGCTAAAATTTAATCAATTTGTGCAGTCTATTGACATACTTTGTCAATATATCTGTTTTCTTTTGCCTATGACCAAGAAGTAAAAGGATTATAATTTATTTTTATTGAAGTGCTATAATTTTATGAAGCACTATGTTCATAAAACAGGAATTTGAGATGCACATAAAGAAAATAATAGTAAGTGTGCCCATAGCTTATTTAGATGCTTTTGTTACCAGTAGTCTATGTCATTATTAAAAGCAAATTGTTTTCAAACTAATTTATTTGGCACTGCTATTTGTTTTCCAAATGATAATACTTAGTTAAATACTGTTATAAAAACAAACAACATATGAGAATAAGAGTTGCCATTTGTTATAGATTGAATCTAGATGCCCCTTCAAAGCCTAATGCGGTCACTTCTAGATCCAGAGGTGGCTGGATATAGGGCTTCTGATCTGGGATTAAACATATGATGCTGAGAATAAGGGAGCATGATAATTAAATTTGATGCATTTGGCATAGTTCTGGGTGTGGACAATGGGAAGGCCTCAAAATAGTGTGAGTGCTACCTACCCTAAAATCGTATAGCCTGGATAGAATATAAGAGCAGGAAAGATGGTTGCTTTTGCTGTTTCCTGCCTTCCAACTTCAAAGCCATGAACTCTGTTTTCTCCTCTGTGATGTCCCTCTGCCATGCCCCTCTGCCATACCATCCTGCCTTTTAGCCAGCTGACTATGGACTGAAACACCTACTAACTGTGAGCCAAATAAACATTTCCTTTTTTATCTTTAGGCGTTGAGTGTTTTATCTCAGCAATGAGAAAAGAAACTAAGACAGTATTTCAATAAACACTAAGTAAAGATAGTTGAAAAGACTCAGTAAAGACACGACCCTAAACAATTTTTTAACTTGATGTGAAGAATTAAATGTGCTAAAAAAAATTGTGAAGACCTACTTTTTCTCATATTTTATGAGAATTGATCACTATTTTTTATGTTTTCATATATATAGGTGTATCTATATCTAAAATATATAGTACCTTCAAAAGATCTTTAAATTTTAGTAAAATCTCATTCTGTGTGTTTCAAATTTCAACCTGATTAAAATTCTTATCTTTTTATGCTTATTAATACAAGAATTATAATAATTCTCATTTATTTCAATTACTGTGTCTATTTGTCTGAATATAAAATTGACCAGCAGTAACTATGACTTGTTCCCTAGGAGGAACAATTTTCAATTTTTAATTATTATACCAATGATTTTTTCAATGTCTCCAAAGGTTTTTTTATTCTATAATTTTATGGTTTCTTTCCACTTTGCATAAAATGTACTGCCTTTATCTTTTTCCAGTATTCACACTCATGCCAAAATTTTTCTAACAAGATTTTACACTTACTCTTGCCATAAATTTTTATCAAATGTCAATATCATTTGTATATAGTCTACAGTTAGAACATCATAGTATATAATTTTCTCCTTAGTTATTTTCTGTATTTTTTTAACTTCATTTTCTCTTTTATCTAAATGTTCTGACAACATTTGGAATTGTATATTTTCTTGAGACATTATCTATCTTTTATTCATAAGCACTATAGGAAATATTAAAAATGTATTTTTAAAAAAATTGTTGAATTTTTCAGCTCAGGTGGATTTTCTAGTGTTCCCTATTTTATCAGTTAGTAGCACTAGCAATTAAAAGGTAAATAGCTACTTATTGAAAATAGACATTCCAGATAACTAAAAATGTGATTGCAGATGGTGTAGTAGTTTCTGGAACTGGTCGGCTGGGCTAAATTCTGGCTTCAATATTTATTAACTTTGCTAATTTAGATACACGATATAATTACTCTTTGCCTTAGCATCTCTTCTATTAATGGTACAATATACATTCACATTAAATATATGTGGAAACAGTAATTAGTATGTGAAATTATTCTGTATACTTGACTACTTTCATCTCTTTCCACAATTTTTAAAAAAATAATTCATATATATATAAGCTCATATCAAATAATTAGAAAATAAATAGGAACACTTTAATGATTTTTCACTTACCAGTATAAATTTTTCTCTTTTCTTTTTTTTTAAACCAGTTTAAAATTCATTCATGAGAGGGTATCAAACACTTACTTAAAATTGTGGAAAACAAGAAAGTTTGCAAATAATGTTTTATTTCATAGAGATCAGTTTGTTTTAGTATCTTAATTCATAGAGATCAGTTTGGTTTCATCAATTTGGTTTCATTCATAGAATGATACTGCATGAAAAAAAAGAGAAACACTCTAATATCTATAATCTTCAATTTTCCATTGAGATTTAATCCTAAATGATATAATTATAAATGTTATTAACATGCATCTAGAATTGAAATATTATTTTGTGTTTCACTGTTTAGAGAATGTGATTTAAAGTACCATTTCTAGAAGCTTCTTGAATTTAGAGCCCAAACATGTGATATGAGTTACAATACTGATTTAATTTATGTGAGTCCACATTTAGAGTGCAACATACTCTTGCTAATACATTAATTACAATGTAGTCATAAAATTGGAATATGTCATTTTCCAATAAATTTTTTGGAAAGGAAATCTGACTTAATTACACCACAAGATACATATTGTTTGATATTAAAATTGCATTTGGGAAACTAACTATAGTATGCCTGCTATTTTTTTTAACTTAAAGAACATAAACAAAAGCTTATGACAATAAAAACCAGAAGAGATCATCAATGTGTCTTAGAAATACAAGAGAAAATTTAATTTACTGTGAATCAAACAGCTGTATTAAGAAAAAAAATAGTATTTCCTTCTTGCATTATTTTGCTTTGGTTTTTTTTCATTTGGTTTGAATAGCCAAAAAAAAAACTTTTAATAAAAAAAGGTAAAAAAGACAGAAAAAGGAAAGAACAATTAAAAAAATGGCATCAAATAATTTCCAGTAATCAGTATCCTTATTCCATGTGCAAATTGCAGATGTGGCCTGTGAAAATTACAAAAATCACCTGTTCGTATCTTTGCTGTGATTGTCTGGCATCTCTTTTTTGTCCTACACTAGAAATTATTATTCTAATGCTACATAAACGCAGTATTTTTTCAGATTTTTTTCTTCATTAGTGCATTTAGAACATAACATTTATATATCTTGTGGAGAGTTTCTACATGTACATAATATATTCTCATTCCTTTTCTAATTCCCTTTTCCTCCCTTCTCTGCAGCTTTCATTCATCTATTGATTCCCTTCCTTTTTTGTATCCTGTTTCAGTTGAGAGCATTTTTAAATTTTTCCATATTTCTTTCAATGTAGTTTATCAAAATTGACTAACGTTATATTTCTCTTTAAGAATTGCTAGAACAGGGCCAGGGATGTAGCTCAGAGGTGTAAGCACCTGCCTGGCATGTGCAAAACAAAAAAGTTAAGAATTGGTAGAACACTTTATAAATGTAGTTATGACTTCAATTTTTGCTTGTTTGGAAAAAAGTTATTTTTCTTTGCTCTTGAAGATTTTTTATTTATTTGTTTTATCCTTAAGTTGTATAAGATTTTGAGATTTTCAAATCTGACTTTTGATTCTTGACCTGTCAGCTCTAGAAAATCTTAGTATTATCTCATCCAATATTGCCACTTGCCATTCTCTTTTTTATTTCCATTTGATTATGTTTTAAATTTTATAATGCTATCATGATACTTCTTAGTTTTGCATTTATATTTTTATCTCACATATTCATGTTACTTTTGGCAGTTTTCCTGTGATCTGTTTTCCACTTTACTTTTTATTTTCTCTAATGCATACTACCTTCTATTAACCAATTTTTGAGCAGCTAATATTAATTACACATTTCAATTTTAGGACTGCTTTGTTTTTTGTTTTAAAATTTACTTAGTCTCATTGCATTGATGCATGAATCTTATATTAACTGTTATGCAGTTTTCTTTTTTTGCTCAGTGTTGCTTATGATGACTGATTTATTCACTAGATTATGAATAGTTTTTTTAAAAAGATATGAGCTGTGACTTGCAATTTTATTTTTGGTTTCTGGATGAAAGTGTGTTCCTCTGCATAGAATTTGCTTGCTTCTATTAAGTCCCTCAACACAATTTAAATCATTTCATGTGAATTAAATCTGCATAGAGATATAGAATGCTTTCTGGTTTGAAACAACCACAGTTACCATCTTCTTTTGTAACAATTCTCATAAGAAACAATTAATTTATATTTTGAGATATACCTACAACCAGTCAGATTAGTGTGCTATATGTCTCATGTCTTTCTATTTTACTCACTAGAGATAAAAGTTTTAAGTGTCTTTGTTTTCCCATGCAGAACCTCAGTCTGCTTGGGATACTGACTTGATATCCTGTACTTTATCTCATGACCCTGAAACACATAAACTGAAATCATAAGAATTAGCCTAGGACCCCAAGTGGCTGGGGAGTCTCCATATGCTGAGTGGTGTCAGCTGAAGGCCTGAACAGTGAATTCTACCTAGCCATGCAGCCTTGGTACTCTGCTTAGAACCTGGTAGGGCCCCACTCAGTGTCCCCAAAGAGCAGGGGGACCTTTGGTAAGTCACCCAGCTACTGGTTGGGCCATACCCAGCAACTCCAAATGAATGGGGGCATGAGCTGAAGGCCTAAAAAGCATACTCCACATAGTCATTCAGTTTTGGTACACACCCAGAGCAAAATAGGGCCCCACCCAGCAACCACAAGCAGCCAGAGAGTTTAAGTATGCCACGTGGGGAGTGCTGAGGTTTTCCCAGTGTACTCCCCCCATTTGGGAACTCTTCAAGTGCAAGTAAGTCTGGTAAGGCCTGCCTAATGACCTCCTCTCAACTGGGGAAACTTCCTGTAGCCCAGAAAGTCATCCACAATCCAGGAAATATCAGAGACTTTACATTCAGCTGCCCCAGGGGAATACAGGAAAATGACAAAATGAAAGAAAAAAATGCAATCTCAAACCTCCAGCCTCCCCCATACATGTACCTTAGGAGACAGGGACTTAGAAGAAAGTATAAGCCATACACCTGAAAATTCTGAAATGATAGCAAGCAAAGAAACAACTCCATGAAGCTGTAAAGGAACTCAGATTAGAAATAATCACCCAAGTAAATCAAGAAATGATAAACATAATGAAAGAAATGCTGAACACATGTAAAGAAGACATAGTTAATAAAATAGAGGAGCACAGTAAAATGATGGAAACAATGAATGAACAATACAAGAAAATACTAGAATACATGAAGCAGATTCAAAGAGATATCCATGAAATCAAAAATTCCATTGAAAGTTGGCAAAACCATCTCACTGAATGTGAAGATAGACTTTCAAACCTCAAAGACAAGATTGAAGCTAGTAAACAGGAAAGGAAAGATCTTTTAAAAATAACAAGGAATCAGAAAAATAATTCAACAGTTGCAAGATGATGAAAAGAAAAACAATGTAAGATTTATAGGTATAAACAAAAAAGAAGAGGACAACACAAATGATATAAAAAGACTATTTACAAAAGTAATATCCAGAAATTTCCCAAACATGGGAAAGGAAACTGACATACAGATAAGTGAATTATATAGGATACCCATTAGCCATCACCAAAATAAATCTACACCCAGACATATAGTAATAAATATCCCAGAAATTCAACATCAGAGCAGAATATTAAAAGCTGTTAGAGAAAAGAAACAAATCACCTATAAAGGAAAGCCCATCAGAATTACAGCAGACATCTCAACAAAAACAATGAAGTCAAGTAGAGCATGGAGTGAAGTATGTCAAATCCTAACAAAAAACAACTTCCAACCCAGACTGATGTATCCTGCTAAACTATGCTTCAAAGTTGATGGAGAAATAAGCAAACAAAAACATAAATACAACTTCCTGGAACCTATGGGAAGCAATGAAAACAGTCCCCGGAGGAAAACTTATTGCAGTGAATTCCCACACCAGGAAAACAGAACAAACACAAATAAACAACCTGATGTACACCTCAAAAACCTAGAAAAAGAAGAGCAAATCAAACACAAAGCCAAAAGAAGTGACAAAATTATAAATATCAGAGCAGAAATTAACACAATAGAGACTAAGAAAATACAAAGAATTAATGAATCAAAGAACTAGTTCTTTGAAAGAATAAATAAAATTGATAAGCCCGTAGGCAACTTTTTTTTGTATTTTTTTGCAGCACCAGGGATCGAACTCATGACCTTGTGCTTGCCAAGCAGGCATTTAGGCCCTTGAGCTAAATCCCCAGCCCCTCCTAGCCAACTTTATTAAAAAAAGGAAAGAAAAACACAAATTCTTGCAATAAGGAATGAAATGGTCAAAATCACTACAAAAACTGTGAAATACAGATCATCAATACCTACTTCCAAAACCATTAATCTCATTGGTTGAATAATACAGAAGAAATCCACAGATTCCTAGAAACATATGAATTACCAAAGCTGGATCAAGATATAAAACTGCTGAATAACCCAGTTCAGGAAAATGAAAATGTAATTAGAAGGAAACGTAATTAGAATCTTACCAACAAAGAAGAGTCCAGGTCCTGTTGAATTCACTTCTGTATTCTAGAAGAAATTCAAGGAAAACTTACTGCCAACACTACTCAAACTCTTCAATGAAATAAAAGGGGCAACAATTCTCCTTAACTCATTCTTGGAAGCAAGTACTACCCTAATATCAAAACCAGAAAAAGACCCAAAGAACAAAGAAAACTATAGGCCTATATCCCTAATGAACATCAATGCAAAAATCCTCAATAAAATACTGGCAAACAGAATGCAGCAAGTCATCAAGAAAATTATTCACCATGACCAAGTGGGACTCATCCAAGGGATGCAGTGACGGTTCAATATATGCAAATCAATAAATGTAATACACCATATCAATAGATCCAAACATAATCACATGATCATTTCAATAGATGCAGAAAAAGCTTTTGATAAAGCCCTACTCTGATTCATGATTAAAAACCCTAAGGAAAATTGGAATAGATGGTCTTTACCTCAATCAGATAAAAGCTATTACAAACCAATAGCCAGCAACATCTTAAATAGTGAAAAACTGAAAACTTTCACTCTAAAATCAGGAACAAGACCACCATGTCCACTATCACCACTGCTATTCAGTACAGTGCTTGAAACATTAGCCAGAGATATTACAAAAGAAAGTAATTAAAGGAATAAGGATAGGAAAGGAAGAAGTTAAATTATCATTATTTGCAGATGATGTGGTAATAAACATAGAAGACTCCCAAAACTCCATTGAAAGACTTCTAAATGTAATAACCAAATTCAGTAATGTAAGTGGATACAGAATCAACACTAAAATCAATAGTATCCCTGTACACAAACAACTAACTCACTGAGAGAGAAATAAGAGAAACAACACCCTTCACAATAGCATCCAAAAAAATGAAATACTTAGGAATCAATCTACCAAGGGAAGTAAAAGATCTGTTCAGTAAAAATTACAGTACTCTGAAAAAAGAAATCAAAGAGGGTCTCAGAAAATGGAGACATTCGTTTTTCATAGATAGGAAGAACAAACATTGTGAAAATGGTCAATCTCCCAAAATTGTTACACAAATTTAATGCAATTCCAATCAAAATGCCATTAGCAAACCTCACAGATCTAGAGAAATCATTCCTAAAATTCATCTGAAACCAGAAAAGACCCACAATAGCAAAGGCAATTCTGGACAACAAAGGCAAGGCAGAAGGCATCACAATCCCTGACTTGAAATTATACTACAAAGCTACTGTGATAAAATCAGCATGGTCCTGGAATAAAAACAACCTGAAAATCAATGAAATAGATTAGAAGATACAATCACAACTGCAAACACACTCATCCACCTTATCTTTGACAAAGGGGCCAAACATGTTCACTGAAAGAAAGATAGCCTCGTTAGTAAGTGGTGCTGGAAAAACTGGCTTTCCATATGCTGAAAACAAAACCTAGACCCATGTCTGTCACCATGCACTAAACTAAAGTCAAAATGGATCAAAGATATAAACATTAAAATGGAAACACCAAATCTACTAGAAGACAAAGTAGGGCAAAATCTTGAAGACATAGGGGTAGGAAGAGGATTCATGAACAAAAATCAAACTGCATGGGAAATACTACCCAGAATCAGCAACTGGGATCTTGTTTAATTAAAAAAAAATTCTGCTTGTTAAAAAAAATCTCCAATAGAGTGAAAAGAAAGCCTGCAAGTTAGGAAAAAATTCTTAGTCAAGTGCCCCTCAGACAAAGGACTTCATCTACAGCTTATAAAGAATTTTTAAAAAATCACACCCTTATAATTCAAAGATCCAGTCCAAAAATGAGAATCTGTGATGAAAACACACTTCTCAGATGAAGAAATATGAATGCCAAATAAATACATTTAAAAATGTTCAACATCAATGTTCATTAGAGAAATGCAAATTAAAACAACTCTGAGATATCATCTCACTCCAGAAAGATTCACCAGGATCAAGAAAACAACCAATAACAAATGCTGGAGAGGTTGTGATGAAAAAGGAACCCTTCTCCACTGTTGGTGAGAGTGTAGACTGATGCAACCACTGTGAAAATCAGTCTGGAGAATCCTCAAAAACCTGGGATTGGAAGTCCCATTTGACACAACTATTCTGTTTCTGGGCATATTCCCAGAAGAATTGAAAACATCCTACCACAGTGATACATGTACACCCATGTTTATAGCAGCACAATTTGTAATAGCCAAATCTTGGAAACAACCCAAATGCTCATCAACAGAGGAATGGAGAAAAAGTTGTGGTACTTTTACACCATGAAGTATTAGCTATAAAGAAGGATCACATAGAGGCTTTTCTAGGTAAATGGATGTGACTTGAGACCATACTCATAAGTGAAATAAGTCAAACTCACATGTGTAAACACCAAATCATCTCCCTAGTGTAAGAAACAAAAAATGTAAATGAGATACAAAATCTTTATAAATATTGAGAAAGGATAAGAAACTCCTTGAGGGAAAAAAATAACTCAGGGAAAAGGAGAAAAGAAGGAAGGGAAAAGAAAAAAAAATATAGATTTATTTATATACATTTAAGATAGCTAAGATGAGTGTACTAGTAATTCTATTAGTTCTTGGAACAAAACAGTTAACATTCATATGATTAAATCAACTTTCCTTGCCTATATCTGGTATTCTGAGTAAGTCTTTTGAAGATAACTATGCAAAATAACAACCTTGGTTATGTCCCTATCACCTTGTTTTGAAAGTCTATATTGTTATTGTTTTGGGCTCTCTGTTATTGTTATTTATTTGTCTTTTTTGTTTCTTGTTTTTCTTGTATTTTGTTTTGATTTGTTTTGTTTTTTCCTGTAATGCAAAAGCATAGATGCACATGTATAGGCTTATGTATGCCTAGAACTTCTTCTAAAGAGTTCATAAGAATCGATTTTATGATATATGATGGTATGAATAGCTACTTTGAAGAAAATGAGACATTATGGTAGCCATTGCTGATTTCATATTATCTTATTTTTGAGTCCAATAATGCTTTTATTCCTTGGTTTGACTGGTTTTAGTCTGTTTTCTATTATTTGATTTCAACAGGTGCAAAGGTATGGATAGCTATTTTGAAGAAAACAAGACATTATGGTTTCCACAGCTGATTTCCTATTGTCTGCTTTTTAAGGCCTGCAATGCTTTCATTCTTTTTTTTTTTTTTGATTGGTTTTATTTCATTTTGTTTTGTTTGAATTTATTTTGTGTGAAGGTATGGACAACTATTTCAAAGAAAATGAGAAACACTGGTAGCCACTGTTGATTTCTTGTTGTCTTGTTTTGCAGTCCTTTGTTACTGGTATTGTTCTGTTCTTATCTGCTTTGTTCTGCTTTCTTTGCTGTGTTTGTTTTAATCTCTTTAAAAAAAAGAAAAAAAGAATTAGCCTATATGTTTCTCTGGCCTTGTGCTTCTAAAAACTCTTGGCATCTATACTTTATTTATTACCTTTCTGTGAATATATTTAAAGTAAATTTTGAGTTTTTTGTGATAAGACATTTTATTAAATACCTTATCTATTTTATTGACAAGAATGTCACTGTATTTCTTCTAAGTGGAATTATTTACGTCACTATATATACTTAGCAAGTTAATGTGTCTAAAAATAATAAAATGTTATGATCCCTCCCTACATAAGCTAGTGTGACACAAAAAAAAACCCAAAAAAGGCAGGTTTATAAAAATCACAATTTAAAAAGAAAAAATATAATTATCTTTATATTAATATTTCAAGGACTAAGTGAGCTCATCATGCATGTACATACATTCAGTGTAAATCTTTGACATCCACTGAACCATAACCTGCATTTCTTATCCGCACACACACACTGATTTTCTTGTTCTTTTCTTGAAAATAAAGATTAATTTTTGTATCAATATTTTAGTAACTTGCTTAAACTATAATTAATGAAGGGAAATTATAAGATTTATAATATATATCTTATAATTTATTTTAAAAATACTTTGAAACTCTAATTATGAAACTTAAAAATCATCCAAGTTACATTCTTAAATTGGCATGATTTTTATTAATAATCTTTTTTTTTTTTTTGTGGCACTGAGGATCAAGCTCACAACCTCACACTTGCTGGGCAGCACTTAGGCCACTGAGCTAAATCCCCAGCCCTTGTCTTTTTGAAACAGGGTCTCACTATGCCATTCAGGCTGGCCTTGAGCTCACTTTGTAGCCCAGGCTGGTCTCAAACTCACAACGATCCTCCTGTCTCAGCCTTCCTAGTGCTGGGATTACAGGCATGCAACACCAGGCCTGGCTTAATAATCATTTAATACTTGAGAATATTGTTTTGTAGTTACAGCTGGCCTTAAGTAAGTTTTGCATCTGGTGATTCAACCAATCATAGATGAAATAATTTCATAAAAATTTATAGTGACCACATGTAGATATATTTTTCTTGTCATTATTCCCTAAGAATAGAGGATAATAGTGATTTACATAGAATTTATGCTGTGTTTCATGTTTTAAATCATGTACAGACAATTTAAAAAAATTTCAATTAAGAATTTAAAATTATCAAATTCATATATGCCAACATTTTTTCCGAAAAAATACATATATATCTTGGTGATTAATAAAATGATATGTTGATAGTGAAAGAAAATTATTAATCTACAAATAAAGGATGGAGGAATTTTTGGTCTTGTTTTAAAAGAGACATTTTAGTTATTTCTTTAATTTTAAATGTGTATTTTATATTAAGCTAGAAAAAAACTGTCTTAGTTACTTTTCTCATTGCTGAGACAAAATATTTGACATTGAAAGTTAAAGAAGGAAATGTTTATTTAATTCAGAGTTTGTAGAGGTTTCATTTTATAATTGATTGACTTCAATGCAGGATGGCACGGCAGAGGAAAAACAGTTCATACCTGGCAGAAAGTAGAAAGTAGCAAAGTACCAAGCAACAGGGATAAGCAAACAGTCACCTTCTTTATCTCCTTATATTTTATCCAGGCTACCCACCCTGAGGCAGGCAGCATTCATACCATTAGTCCTAGCATCACATCCTCGATCCCAGCATCACACACTCTAGATTCAGCCACGTCCAAAAAGCCCTCCTATGACCCATAAGAGGCTTTGAGGTGTACATGTAGATATGAGCTATACAAATCACTTAATCTTTTGTGGTTGCTGTTGTTTTCAGACTCACTATGTAGTACAGGCAGGACTTTAACTTGATATCCTTTTGCCTTAGATTTCTGGTGTTGGTACTGCAGGTGTTTTCCATCATAATTCTTTCCAATTTCGTATTCTTCTAATTTTAAATTTTCTGTTCACTTGCATAGGTTTTAAGTTTTTTTCTTCTCATTTAGAAATTCCACAGAATAAATTATTAAGATAATAAAATTATTACATCTCCAGCCTAAATAATTACCTGATTCTCCATATATATTTTGATAATAAAATTTTTGTTAGTTGCATTTTTATGTGAGTACCCATACACATTATATTTTTAAAAAAGAAATAACCACTTTGTTACTTGGTTACATGTTGTTTCCATTTTTCATAAAAAAGTATTAAGAATATATATTAGATAATGTTTTAATTGTAACTAGTTTTTCATCAATAACAAAGACATACTTGCACAGAAAGATAAGTTCAGGAAACTAATGCAGTTACTTTTCTTGCTTTTTTATGTAGAGCTTCTAAAGTATCAATTTGATGTCAGGCATATTTTAGGTCAACAAGTGTCAAAATGATTCAAAATATTGAGCATGCAATTTGAAAGACATATTAAAAGATTAAGGTACAGTGGCATATCACTTTGGCATTATTAATAGATACTAAACATGTACTGTATGTTAACTAGTATGAGGAAAATATGACAAACAACAATGTTGGCATGTTCAATATATCACATAATAAAAGGCGCTTTTTAAAAAAGTAAATCAACTAGAGAGATAAATGATGACATGTGCCTTACAATCATGTGATTGTGTATGTTTGCTTATACATATATAGATGATATAAATTTTAATATTACTATTGTTTCTCTATTTTTAAAATAGCATTTCCATCTTTATGCTATTCTTTTACCCCTTCTAGTTCCTGTCTGGGGAGAGGTCAAACATTCATTTGAGGAATAGCCAATGGTTTTAAAATTCTAACCTGCTAAGAAACATTCAGATTCTGAAAAGTTGAAATCTTACCCAAAGGTATAGTTTAAGGGCAACAGTTAGATTTATATGCTTTTGGATTTTTTCTGAATGCATCACCAAGGCATAATACACTTTACAAAGGCCTGTAATGGTTCCAAATAGTGGTGCTATGTGTAGCTCTAGGTCATATTTTCTATTATAGGAGATCTGAGAGTATAAAAATTGCACTGCATAGTGCATCAATAAAAGAACACTATGGGCTTTATCTTATCTTACAGAAATTTCCAATTTGAAATGTACATTTTCTTTGCTGTTGAGAAAAAGTCTTAAAAGTTCACAGTACTTCCTTCATCTTCTGTTTAAATTACTCCCAAGTTTATTTAGGATAAACTTTTATTCTGGTTAGATGTCTCTGAACACATGTGGTCCTCTACTGAAAGAAGTGACAAAGAGGAAGAGCAGTGAGTCCTCTGCTGATGAGAAACCTAAGCTGGTTTTCAAAAGCATTCTGGAAGGATATGCAATGAAAGAGTGCATCAATTTTGACTATAATATTGTTTTTCCAAGAAGGAAATAATTTAGTATAAAGTCTCCCAGCTTATCAACTCAAATACCATCATTTAAAGAAAATTTCTATGAGTACTGTCAAAATGTCATATTCTTTTGGACTATCTACTTCACATTGGAAAGAAAACTAAAAATAATGTTTTGGTTTAGCTTACATTTTACTAGTTCTGAGTTAGAAATTTTTATCCAGGCTTTATTTTCCTGATCATTTGTATGTAATCTATTTGAGAATATTAATTCTCATGGATAGTATATAGCTTCTACTGGATTTGCAAAGGTCTTCACTGGTAAGATGTGAGTATTTAAAAAGTTAACAAAATAATCTAGAGATTATTTTCTTTTACTTAACATAATAAATTGAATTTTAAATGAATCTAACAATATTTAACAAAATACGGTTACATTCAAAGAAAAGTAAAATAAGGTAATAAGAAATAAGATCAGTATTCAGTTTTGCCTTTGTGTAAATCTGTGTTACAGCTTCAAATCAAGAACACATCAGGCACATTTATTGAGAAAATTCATACTTGGGCATCCTTTGGAAAATTTAGGAATTGTTTACTCCTAAAAAACTTGATGTATGAGTCATGGGTGATTAAGCAACTTATTTGTTTAAACATATACCTAGTTTTAATGTTACAGTACCTCAGAATTTGAAAAATTGAATAAATCTCTCCAATATCCAAACTTTTATATTGCATAGGTAAGCCCAATAATATATATTTACTATATAGTGCTATTTATGTGCATTGTTTTTTACCAAATAAGCAGTTCTGTGATATCTCTCTGGAAATATGCAAATGCTTCCGGATTACTTACAGTTCGGAATTTGTATAGCGTACCCTAAGCTGTTGCTTTTCATTTGTAGCACAGGACTCTAGTTGTGCGTCTTGTTTACCTTTTTTTTTCCCTTGAAGGAAGTATTTTTGTTTGTTAAAAAAAAGAACAAATTTAAAATAATAAATGTAATGTAATATATAGATAAAACATTTCAATTTAAAAATGCAGTAGCAACTAACCCATATCTTAGTTTTCATGGCTTCTTTGCATTTTTTCCTTTACATAGGGGTAAAACGAAACAACTAAATCTCAAGAGACGTTCATACAAAAGCTCATGAACCATCACAGCTTGAAAAATATTAGTGAATGGATCATCAATAAACTGATATATTTACATCAATTTTGGTCACTGAGTTATATTGAGAAATTATTGAAATTAAGATTAGTTTCATTTTCTGAAATGGATATCGGCAAAATAAGAGTTAAATTTACATACAACTCAAGAACTGGCAAAAGAAAAATGTTTAATGAAGGTGATTTAGTCATTTTCACACTTGTCTTACAGTGATAATTCTTATGAAATTAATTGTGTTGCTTTCACTAAACTTACATGTTAAAGCCCACATCTCAAAGCATCTGTATTTGAAGATATAAAAAGTAAGGGGTAATTCATGTTCAATGAGTTCTAATGGGGAAGGAGGATGTAAAATAGTGTCGGTGTTCTTACAAGAACAGTTTGCAGAGATCTTGTTCGCCTCTATATGCACACAGTGAAGAACTTATGTGAGACTACAGTGAAGTGTCTACTGCCTACAAACCAGAAATAAGATGGAAAACTGATCATGCTGGCATTCTAAAATCAGACTTCCAGCATGTAAAAGAGAGAAAACTAACGTTTGTTGTTTTAAAGTCTCCCAGTCTCTGATAGTTTAAGGTAGCCTGAGCAGACCTAGATCATAATATAATTAACATGAACAATATTATCAGTATATGAAGCTATTTTTCAGTGATGAGAGTTTTGTATTTATTTGCTACTGTTGTGACTCAGAAACAATACTGAGGAACATATTGATTAATTGAAAAATAACAACTAGTGTTAAATATGTATTTCTGGACCATAATTCTTGAAAAGTGATGCTATCAGATCTTGAATTGAATTTGAACAAGGTTCTATCTAAGACTTTGTACTAATCATAAGAATTAAACTCTATGTATCTAAGCAACCATTTAAACTACTGTACTGGAGCTGATAGTTGAAGTTCTAATCAATCTCTAAATAACAGCTTTCTTTACTGAACATGCTAGACATATGTTGAGAATTAGACACAAAATTCAGACAGATAAAGATGAAACTGTGAGATTTACTCTTGGTAAAAAATAGATCAAAGCTCATGATTTAAATACACATTCAAATGGACAGAGAACACTTTCCGAATAAACCAACATATTTGCTTAGTTACTAGAAAAACTGGAAACTGCAGGTTGATCCACCAGAGCATCTCCATCTTGCTCAATACATCTTAAGGCTGAGAAAACAAGCCAGAAACATAAGGCAGAACTGCTCCAAGGAGAAGCATTTTTCTCAACCCATTAGATAAATAGCTCTTTTCCTCCAAGAGGAGGAAAAACAAGGTACAGTATCTGAAGGGATTAAAGGTGAGGAGTGTTCATCCAGCTGGAATCTCTAGAGAAACCCTAGAAGCCAGGCTATTTGCTTTCCATTCAGGGCAAGTTTGAGTAGTGGAGAGGATGCCATTAAACCTAGAGATGCTCATGTCTAACTGGTTCAACCCACGAGTCTTTGACGTATTTCTTTCTGCTAATAGAAGCTCGTTAATCTTGCTTCTTTTTCTCTTTTCTAATTAATAGTAAGTAACCTTAGGAAACAAATGTTTACCTTCATCATTCAAAGGTTTATATATCACATGACTATCCCAGCTGCATATTTCAAGTCCTTGATGGCAGAATGTGACATTATTCAATCTTTACTGACTTTTTGAGTGCCTAATGAAATTATAAAACATAATAATGCTTTTCTTTTATAATAACTTGAAAGTAGAATGCTAAATGTTGAACTGAAACAGTCTGGTATGAAGCAATTTAATATAATTTGGCAACTCCTATAACTATGAAGATGCATAAATGACTTCAAGTTATTCTTTAGCAGGTTAATCACTGAATTTATTTATTTTTCAAAAATTTTATTAGTAAATACTTGCCATACATAATGATCACAATCATCACATGATATATCTTAATTGTTCTTTTTTGCACATTTCCCTCCCCTCCCTTCAACTCTTTTTCTGCTATCCATTTATAATTTCTTTTCCTTTTTTTCCTTCCACCTCTTTTTTGCTAAATCCTTCTTCCCTTACTTCTCTACCCCATGTCCTCCCTTATTTCCCTTCCTATTTGAATTAGGAAGAATGTGTCCAATCATTCAATTTAGAAAAAGCATTCAGCTTGATTTTACCCTAATATATCGGTATGGTAATACTCAAGAGGAACATCAGCTTTATAAAGACTCACATTTAAATTAGATTCAACAACTACACTTTTTTCACATTTTAATTCAGTCTATTAGTTTCTGAATGAAACATATGAATGTTGTTTTAAATTTTTAATCATTTTTTCAGATAATACAATAACAGAAAAATTTGCTGCTCCACGAAGTTTTAGTTTTACCAGAATATTCTGCAAAGAAAAATAGAATGTGTATACATGACAGGATAAAAACCCATAGTCACAAATCAAAAATTTCCCCACAATAAATTTTAGTAGTTTAACAAAATACTCATTTCATTCAGTGAGATATGGTATACACATAACACTTATACATAAATATTTGTATTTTCTTCAAGTAGTCAAACTAAGATTCTTCACTTTTTAATTGGAAACATGCTAACATATTTTTGTCCCTGAGAAGGCACCCAATAAATTTCTGTTGGGTTAACTTTTTAAATAAGTTTTGTTAATAACATATGACACTGAAAATTTTTATTTAAGGGATAAATTATATGCTTTGTATCATTTTCTATGAAATTTTCAGTGAAGTGCTCCAATGCAAAAACAATTCTTCCAAAATGCAATAAAAGCATATAAAAGAACACAAATCTATTCAAAGAGCACATTCCATACAACAAACACTTTTTAAAATAATGTATATGTGTTTGTAAATACATGCAGGTATTACCTACCAGGCATGGTAAATATTATGATGTGGATTAACAACAATAATAAAATCATTCCCAATTAAAACACCTATGAAATGGTAAATTTTAGAAAGGATAGATGCAGAGAATTAGAAATCACAGTTCTGAGTTGAAAGGTTGTAAACTGTAATCATAAGATAAAATTTCTTTGTTATCATTCAGGATACAATAACTGAATTTATCACTAAATATTAAATAATATATATGCACTGTTCACCTTACCAAGTAAAACACTGGAGGAATGAGAATGAGAATGCTTAAAATCTTTGGCCAATCTTAGCAATACCAAGAAAGACAACCAGATATTCTCTGACTCATGAAGTAGTAAAATGGGAAGTATACATCATTATCTATCAAAAATAGTCATGCCAAAATTAGAATATAAATCTGATAACTCTCCTGCTATGTTTAAAAAAAGAAACAGGAGAGAGAGAAAAAGGATCATGTTAAGCCACATAACAGAAGCAATTAGCAGAATCCACCATGTGAAGAATTGTTTTTCTATATTAAATTTATTGGTACAATTTAATGATGCATAATGATCACATTCATCATAGTGAATACATACCTGTATATAATATACATTAATTCCTTTTTTCTCTATTTCTCTCCCTTCCCTTCAAATCATCTTCTCTTTCTTATTTACAAAATTTTGCTTCCATTTTATTCTTTTCTCACATATTTTTTATTTTCCCTTCTTTCCTTTTTCCTTCCTCCCTCCCTAATTCCCCTTTCCTTTGGGGAAATTTCTTCCTATTTCACAATATCTATAATACATTTTAGCTTTACTTTACATTTTCAGTTTCTCACAACAGAGAGAAAATGAAATACTTACACTGCATGTCTTATTTAATTCACTTAAGGATATAGTCTCAAGGTCCATTCAGTTAGCTATAAATGTCTCTAGTATATCTTTATGACTGAGAAGCATTTCATTGTATATAAAACAAAAACAAAAACATCTTTTCTTATCCTTTCATTGGTTGATGGGCATTTGGATTGTTTCTAAGATTTAGCTATTACAAACTGTGCTGCTATACATTGTAAGTGTACACACATCACTGTGATATGATTATAATTCTTTTGGGGAGATACCAAGAAGGAGAATAGCTGGGTCAAGAAGAACTTCTATTTTTAGTTTTTTGGGGAATCTCCACACTGTTTTCCATAGTGATTGCACCATTCTACACTGTCACCAACAGTGGAAAAGAGTTCCTGATGCCACATAGGCCTGCCAGCATTTGTTAGTGGTTGATTTCTTCATAATAGTCATTCTTTCTGGAGTGTAATGGAATCTCAGTATTGTTTCAATTTGCATCTCTTGAATGACCCATGAAGTTGAACATTTTTTCATATGTTTATTTGCCATTTGTACTTTTTCATCTGAGAAGTGTGGATTTATCTCAGGTACCCATTTTTTGGATTGGGTCTTTAAATTTTGGGGGTCTTACTGTTTTCAACTCCTTATGTAACCTAGATTCTACTCCTTCATCTGGTGAACAACTGGATACATTTTTTTCCTACTGTATGGGCTGTATTTTTACTCTGTTGATGATTTATTTCACTCTACAAAAGATTTTTGGTAAGATGAGCACCCAGTTACTGATTTTTTGTAGTATTTCTTTGTTTTTATTTTAAAGAGAATAAAACCAAGCAAAGCAAAACAGAATAAAACTGATCAAAACACACCAGTGTAAGTAACACAGGTCTTCAAAACAATACAAAATCAACAATGGTTAACATAATGCCTCTTGTTGTCTTCAAAATAGCTGCAGATACCTTCAGATATAGTAAAAATCAAACCAAACATAACAAAATAGAACGAATAAAAACAAAACAATGAATGCAATAAAAGGCTTCAAAATAAGACAATAGTAAATCCAAAATGGTTACCATAATATAACTTGCCATCTTCAAAATAGCTGCCCATGCCATCGGATATAATGAGATCAAACAAAATAAAAGAGAATAAAACCCAAGCCAGCAAAACAATGAAAATGATACAGGACTTCAAAACAAGATAACAGGGAATTAACAATGGCTACCACCTCCTGAAGGGGATCCCCAATAGATGCCACACTATGTCCCATTATCCTCTAAATAGATGATCAAACCACTGACCCTAGACCTGCAAAGTCAGTAAAACACCAAACACCACAAGCATTAGATTGCATTTCACCTGAACAGCTATCATCACAGCCTGTGTTTCTCCAGATTAGTCAGTCACTTATGGGGCGTGGGGGAGGGGCTTGGGAGTTGGCTCTTCTTGTTTCCCAGCCCACACACAAGAAGGGGCTGGGGCCTGGCTGTGCTCTGGTGGTGGCGGCCCATGCACGGTGCTGGTTCACAGGAAGGGCCTGCTTCTTGGTGAATTCTGGTTCTTTTTCCCTGCAGTAGTATTTCTTGTGCCATCCAGGTTTTGTTCATAAAGTCTTTGCCTATACCGATATCGTCAAGGCTTTCACCTGTTGTATCCTCTATACTCGATGATTCTGTTTTAATATTTAGATCTGTGATTCATTTTGATTTTAGTTTGCTGCATGGTGACAGACATGTTTCTAGTTATAGTCTTTGACATGCGGAAAGCCAGCTTTTCCAGCACCATTTACTGAAAATGCTTTCTTATAGCATATGTGTTTGGCCCCTTTATCAAAGATAAGGTGACTGAGTGTGTTAAGTTGTTTCTGCTTCTTCTAGTCTGTTCCATTCCTTCTTAAATGATACTAAATAGTAAAAACATCATAATACTTAGTAAAAACTTGAAAGCTTTCATTCAAAAAGTGGGAATAAGACAATGATGTTCACTGTGATGATTCACATTCAATATAATTCTGGAAACATTACCCAGAGCAATTAGGCAAGAGAAATAAAAGGAATAAAGATAAGAAGGGAAGAAGTTAAATTATTATTCACAGATGACATGAGAGTCACATGGAAGTTCCCAAAAATTCCACCAAAAAAGACTTCGAGGTTTAAAAACCAAATTTAGTCATGTAGATGGATACAAAGTGAGAAATGCTTTAATATATATCCCTGAATCCTCACCTCGTAACTTTCCAGAAAAAAAGAATAAAGGGCATTGATAGGCTAAACGGAGACAAACATGATTGAGTCAAAGATGATTTATATGGATTTCAACAGTTCAATAGTTAACGTACATTCACAAGACAAGTGAAGAAATTTAAATCTTGACTGGATGTTTATTGATATCATAACTTTACATTTATAAAGAGTAATTATTATTATATTTTAAAATAATATTTTTGAAGGTGTAGTTAAATATTTATAGATATAACTCTCTGCTTTATCATTTTAAGTTATTCTACTTAATAATATTTGATTGAAATATTACCTTATTTTGGTACTGTTGCAGTTATTTTATGATATATTTCATACATCTGGTAGAAAATCTTAATCTTACCTAAATTTGGATGTCATATCAATAATAGGTATTTTAAATAAATTTTATAAGGACTTCTTGCACAAAAATTTTAAATTTCTTTTGCAGATTATTGCCATGTTAACAGTAAGTTTTTTGAAAATATTCAAAATATTATTAGAATTCTCTCTTTTCTCAATAAAAGAAATAATTTAGCAATGTTTTTCTTAAACAAACTTGGGGAGGAATCCTTGTAAAACCTTTTAGCATTGAATGTTTATCAAAATCTATAGCTGTTTAAAGCATTTTCTTAGTTTAGAATAAAATATCACTTCTACTCATTTATCAAACAATAAAATTCAGACACTGATATTATTCAGCTACTTTTCTCAAGAATAAATTAACTTGGTAATGAATTTTAAATTATGTGTGGTTGGTGGATAAAATTTTAATTATGAGTGATGATAGTAAATGTTCATGTTTAAGATAGTACCTCTAAAATCAGAAATCACATACTAAATACTATATACTATCAAGGGCTAAAAATGCCCCTAAGATCTGAATATTTAAATAACTATTGGAACCTAACCCTGAATATATTTGAAAGGACAAAATTCACATGAAGTTCAAGTAATTCATAGTTCATGCAAGGGTAAATTCTTATCATTTTGTGTTTAATTATCATTTTTAATTATTCAGTCCTTTGTTCTATTTCTTTTTGTGGCAATATGCCTCTAATAATTATCACATCTGTCTGATGATTTTGAAAAATGAGGAAGTTTTAAACACAAAAGTAAACTTGATTATTGTTCTAGTAAAAGCTTTATGAGGTCATGAATAAGAGAATTAGATAAAATTGAGATTTAATAATCCTTTCAATATTCTTTTTTCAGGTACTCTAGTAATTGTAGTTTTTGGAGTGAGAAATTCTCTTTTCTGGAGTTTCATAATATAAGCCATTATAGTCAGGATAGTTTTGAGTCTTGCTGTGCAATCTAATGTTTGTGTTCAACTTACCATGTTATTAAATCTTTTTAGGTCTCATTTGCTTTGTTCATTAAACAAAACTAGAAAGTGATCATTTCACAATATTGTTAGAACTAAATAACTTTATGTATGTAACATACCTGGAAAGTAGTATTGATTAGGTATTATAATAGTTAAAAGACAAGAACATGGATGAATCTTGATTCAGACTTTTAGATTCTTCATAGCATTGGAATAGTTGTATAATATACTTCTGGCTTAATTTTCTTATATACCCTATAACATTAGAATAATAAGAGGATTATAGTTCCTACAGTTGTAATAAAATTTATACATGTAAATGCTAAAAATAGTCCAAAATATAATAATAATTGGGAAACTCCTAGCATTAATACTACAGGAGTTTGCACTCAGAATTTTTTTCATTTACTTACCTCTTGTCTTATAAAACAAAAATCTTAAAAATAAGGGTGGTGGTCTTAAAACAGAGTCTCCACTATACTTTTTTAACTGAGTGCCACACAATTCCACTAATATATCTAGCAAAAAAATTTAATGAGATAGTACTGAGTAAAATGATTGAATGTTAAGTGTTTTTCTACAATAAATTATTTTCAACTTAAATATATTCTCTATACATTTACTATTATTGTTTTTCTCATTATTTATATTTAGACATATCAATACATTTTTAAAAATTTTCTGGTAAGTCTTATAATTATCTCTACCAGTAATGTTACTTTGTGTCAAAGACAACTTGGATCTATAAGTAAACTATGAGTTACACTTACTGTAATGGAATTGAGGGGAGCAAAAACAACTTTAAATGGCACCATGCTATGCAAACTTATTCTCCCACAAAAATTTCCAGGTTCATCTTATGAAGTGGCTGACTGTAACACCAGATGAGCTGAAATTTTAATATGAAGACCTATCAATTTATATGGGATTTCCAAACCACCTGTGAACTCTTGCAAAATTACATTTCCAATACCTTATGAAATATTCATGAGAAACTTCTGGGAACAATAGCTATTTCTTGAAATTATCATTGTAGTTATGGTCACAGATAATTACTAAAATAAATAAAATCATTGCCATTTTATTCGATCAAATATGTAGTTTTATATAAGTGCATATCTTTTGAAAAGTAATGAGCTAATTTACATAGAAAAATATAGTCATTGCAGAATGGTCTCATCTATTGATTTTTTAAAACTATGGGGAAATAATTTAGAAAAACTTAGGAGACAAGAAAATATGGGAAGATTCAATTACAAGGAAAAAACTATATACAAGCTTCCCACATTAGCAACAGAGGTAAACATATTAGGAAAACATTTGATATAATCACAGCACTTAAAATAGAAACAGAATGAAATCTTAAGATATACATGAAAACACTTTAGAGTAGAATGCACATGCCTCTTCTGGTCTGATGTTTATTTATCATCATGTTTCGTCATGCCTCACATTTTGTGCTATGTCATAGCTACACAAATTCTTTAAATTTATGATAGTAGTAATCTAGTACTTTAAATATGGTCATTTTGAAATTAAATGCAAAACCATCTTGACTTTGTGACAAAGTCTCTTTCTTCACCAAATAGTTTTTACATCACCATATTCAGAGATCTCTGAGACATAACAAAAAATTTTCTTTTTACTTTAGTTATACTCAGTATTCAAATCATTCTATCATTCTATTCCTTATTAATGTCCTCTCCACAGTTAGCAACAATGCTATTTTACCCATCATGCCTACTGTATAGTAGATGCTCAGTAAATGTTAAAAAATAACAAAATTTCAATTTTAAAAATGGGAAAAATACTGACAATTCAAAAAAGATGAGATATTGATTGCAAAAACAGCAAAGGCAAACATATTTCAATCCTCCAAATTAAAATAAATAAAATTAAGTAACATCTCTTGTCAATTAACTAGAAAGAACTTAAAGAAAAATGGTTAAAAATAGAAAAGAAATAAATGGCTTGCCATGCAGTTTTGGAAGGAATATAAACTGTTTAAACCCTTTTAAAAAACAGACAAATATTTCTATTTAAATCTAGCTTTAAGAAATAAC
>RJWT010009751.1:0-24841 GCA_004365215.1 Cuniculus paca | reverse complement strand
TACTCATGGTGTCTGTGGCTCTGCCAATATGCTGTCTTCAGCCAGGGCCCACAGAGAGGACTTGGAAACCAGATTTAAGTTTAGAACATAATATTGGAGGAGTGAACAGGTGAGTTGGGCCATCCTAAGCTCACCAAGCTTGAGCTACTGCACAGTAAAAACACCATGGCCTTCAACAGGTAGAATGAAACAAATCCAGAGAGGGGTCAAGTGGCAGAGGTGACAGAGATGGGCAGCCTCAGGAACCTTGTGAGCAAATTGTCGGTGGGGAAAGAAAAAAAGAAATGATTCATGGCAGGGAAAGTTGGGGAGGATTTGTTACAGAAGAGAGAAAAAGGTCATAGTAAAGGCCCCCAACGTAATGGCAGCAGAAAGTCTGCAAAGCCCCTTATTTTCATTCAGATAGCATCTCTTCCTCAGAAAAAAGGGCCTTCCACCATTTCTATGGCAGAAGACATGGTGCTTTTTAAAAATTGGTAAATGTCTAAAAATTAGTAATAGAGTAGTGAAGTTTGTTTTGGGAAACTGGCAGTGTTTTTGTGTCCAAGGTTGCTGAGCTCAAGGATTATGTGAAGGGCTCCAAACCACCCCATTAGAGCTGAGATCTGCTTTCTGCTCATTGGCCATCAGTCATCAGTAGAAGGAGGGAGAAGCAAAGAGTGTGAAAGGGGAAAACTGAAGTGAATGCAGTACCTCTGGTAGAGATGACCAAGAGAGGTCCCCAAATACTCTCTTTCAAACACTGTCAATCACTATCAAGGCTGAAAGCTGCAAAGCTAGCAGGAAAATGAGAATGAAGTAACAGCCAACATCAGTACTTTAACTTCAGAGTGATAGATGCATCTTCCCCCAGTTGGCCTGGCAGGCCTCCAGTAGCCACAGATTCTGGTCCATGAGTGTGGCCATTGTAAAGGCCTTGCTGCTGCTGAGGGCTACAGATGAATCCCTTGTTATCATCCTCTCTTGAGATTATAAGCATGAACTTGACCAAGCCTTCCAGCTTGTTTACTGGCCATTGCCCTCACCCCTCCATTATTCTCAGCTTTAGAGCAACTTCTGTATGTCGCACGTGAATTCTTAAGTCACTCTGCCCACCACTGAAGCCCTTAAAATGAAGCCACTGTAATGAGGGTGGAGTCCTTGTCAAAGGGAGGAAAGCCTTGAGTCTGCGGATTTGGGGCTGAGCACCTTCCTGCAGGGAGTACCCTGAGAAAATTCTTGAAATGAATACCCAGCAATACCTGCCTCAAAAAGTAACCCATAGAGGGGATGTATTCTCCTCTCGATGGGGAGGTATGGGTAAGTATTCTTTTTTCCTTTCCCATCTAACCTGACCCTCTCCAGCTGCATGAAATTGGGTAGTCATAGCTTGTATCACCAAAAACATCTGAGGACACAATCTCAGACTGTCTTTGAAAGAAAAACACATCTGTTTTATTTTTGGTTTAAAACACAAAAATAAAACTCTGATTCCTATGCTTGTTTGAGAAAGGTATTCCAAACAAAACCAACCATGGAAGAATTAGTTTTTTTTTTTTTTTCTAATGGGAAACAATTGGAAACAACCTAAATATGAAAAAATAGAGGAACAGTTAAATGAATTGTGGTGTGTTTACGTTATGTATACCTGTGTTGGCACTTAAGTAGTATTTTTAATAAGTTTTAGTTTAGAAAATGTCTGAGAATGGTGAAAATAAAGATTCAGAACAATATGTACTATGGCCCAAATTAATTACAAATATTTATATATAAATTAAAAAGTCCATCATTTTTTTAGGAACAGGTGCATTTTGTTTTATTCTTTTTCTTTTTAATAGTTTTCACATGTCCTTGGATGAACACATACAAGTTCATGCTTTCCTGAGATTCCAACTCTGTGGGGTCCCTGGTGGTAAGAAGCTAAACTGTGGATTTCAGATAGGTCTGGATCTGATTCTCTGCAGGGAGGTGAAGGATTGACCTCAGACTGTGGCAAAGTGACTGCAGAGTGCAGTGGAGACACCCTGCTCTCTGGCGCTCCACCAAGCCAACTTGGATACTAAGGCATCTCTACTGTGAGGCTGAGGAGGTGCCTCTTTTGCTGCCAAGACTGTAGCTTAGAGACCATAGGGTAGGATGGACCCAAGACAGCTGGGTCCCCTGCAGGTGGTCCTGTGGGAGTAGAGTAAGGAGTCCTCTGGATATGGGTGTTCCACTGTGTGCCATTCGGTGCTCATTTGCAGATCTCTTATGGTTTTTGCTGACTTTGTAAACTACTTCTATACTTATTTACTCAGATTTTTCTTTAAATTGGAATTTTAGAAACCCAATAGAGTTTACTTAGAAAGAAAATTCCTGAAATGAATACCCGGTAATACTTGCCTCAGAAAAGTAATCTACATAAAGTAAAATAAAATACAGTGTTATTAAAATTCTATCTTGAAGCTGTTTCCCACTGAAAGCTCTGTGATAAAGCTTGCTCCTGTTGTGTCAAAAAGGGAGATTAGTACGTGTTAGAGAGGTGCTGAAGATGTCTTGAACCTCTCGATTTACACCTTTCTCCCTGACAAATCCAACCAAAAGCAAACTCAAAGAAAAAAGGACTTAGCACAAGATCAGCGCTCTTTAGTTCCACACTGGGACATCAAGCATGTCTTCCAATGCAATAAGCTATGTCTTCTACACTGGACAAGTGTCAGAGGAGGGGGCATGAACTGAAGTCTCAAAGTATGGAATTGAATGACAGGACTGATCAGTACCACCTGGATGACCCTGAGGAGCTGACAAGATTTCCCTAGTTCTCAATGTTCTCCTTTGTTAAACAAGATAATGATGGCTGACCTCCCTGTTGTATGAATTGGTGAGGACAGTTGCAATTTTAATGTGTGCAATAAGTGGCACACATACAATGTGCCTGTGTGTGTGTGTGTGTGTAATAAAAAGGTGTTGGTTTATGATACTCTGAATGTATATCTAGTAAATAATAGATTGCACAGCAGAGATAGATTACAGGTAGGACACAAGGAAATTTATTGCCAACTAAACATATTTACTTATAGAGTTGTACTATACAATTTTCAAGATACTTTCTCCTACATATCTTAACTGATTATTCCTATACTACTGCCTAACCAAATAATAAAGTTTAATTTAATGGTACAAGTGGGTCATTGTATCTATCAAGCTTTAGAAAAGCCTCAAACTTACTTTTCTTCTTTCTTTAGCATCATCATCATTACAGTTTATAACTACATGACTATAATCAACTTAAAAGGAAGCCAACAGTTGTGGTTTATTGATAAGAAGAATTACTAGTCTGATGATTCTCAGTATTACTATTGCTATGACTAGCAAAATTGTGGTTTATTGCTATGACTAGCAAAATTGTGGGATCTTTGGGCTGCCAGAGGGAGCTCTAAACAGTTTGCCTTACTATCTTATTAAATTCAAATATTAATCCCAGGAGTCAGTACCAAAATTACCCTGCTTTGAAACTTCTCTGTTAAAGGAATTCAGTGACTTATCTGAAATTATAAGGCTAATAACTGGCAGAATGTAAATGGAGAAGTGAAATAAACCAGCACAGAGAGACAAATATTACAAGATCTTATTCATACATGGAATCTAAAAATGTTTATTTTATAGAAGTAGAGAATATAATGGTGGTTACCAGAGGCTGGCAGTTAAGGATTGAGTAATGAGGTGTCAAAGGATATATATTTGCAGTAAGATAGAAGAAAAAAATTTCAAGAAATCTATTAGCAAGGTGACTGTTGACAATGATTTATCACATTCTATAGGGTTAATTTTAATGTAGAAAGATGATAACTATTTAGAAAATGCATGTGTTAATCAGCTAGTTTAGGAAATGCATGTGTTAATCAACAGTGTCCATATATATACTGCAAAACATCATGGTGTACGTGATAAAAACATACAATGTTATTTGACCAAAAAAAAATTAAATTTTGAAAAAGGCATGCCTGTTGACAACTTGTGCCTTTTCCTCTTCATAAAACACCATGGTAAAAGTGAGATGTGGCGGTAGATACCCATAATCCCAGCACTTGGGAAGCTGAAACAGGACAATCACGAATTCAAGGACTACTTGGGCTCTATGGATGGACTCTACCTCAAAACAAACAAACGGACAAAGAAACAAAACAAACTGGATATATGGAGGCCCGGGAGAGTCATTGCGATCAGTCAGCCATAGGGCCTGAGCCGTCAACAAGACCCCTGGCAGGCCCAGACAGGAGGCAGGCAGACAGGCAGATGAACACAGAGGAGAGAGTAGCCCTTGCTGCAACCAGTACTGTAATCAGCTAATCACACCATGCCAAGTCATGTCCCAAAGGCAATTTTCTGAGTAGCCTTCAGAGATTTACCCAGCCTGAAAAGCCAGCCAATTATGTCTGATCATTCTTTGAATCCCTGTCCTTACAAAAGACAAGTCCAGACTGGCCCAATGCAGACAAATGAGCAGCTCTATTATCTCTGAAAGGCAATGTAATTCCCTTCAAATTTAAAAGTCTCCATAGTTTCCTAACAGGCCTCAGTGGGGCACATGTAGAAATTAATAAGTTCACATTGTGCCCAGCTTGCTTTCATTATCATTTTTTACCAGGATTTTAGACAAGATTTCCATTATTACTCAAGGATCTTTCTGCTTCTGATTCTTTAAGATCAATTCTACAGAGCTCATACCCTGAGCTGAAAATTGAGTCAAATCTAATGGACTTGACTGCAGTCTAAGGGAAGTTTTCCTGATCAGGTGGGACAGGGATTCAAAGGCAGTGTCACAGGGACAGGGAACTGAGAGGAGGCGGACAGAAGCCCTGGGCCCATCTCTACCCAGATGCAGGCCTGCTCTGGAATGCCAGGCCAGCTGCTCACCCTGGGTTTCAGCCAAGTATTTCTTCTAGGAAATTAGCAGGCAGGCAGGTAAGGAGAAGGAAACTCTAACTTATTAAACTTCAGCACATTGGCCGGGCGTGGTGGCTCACGCCTGTAATCCCAGCACTCTGGAGGCTGAGACAGGCGGATCATTGTGAGTTCGAGACCAGCCTGGGCTACAAAGTGAGCTCAAGGCCATCCTGAATGGCAGAGTGAGACCCTGCCTCAAAAACAGGGCTGGGGATCTAGCTCAGCGGTCTAAGTGCCTGCCCGGCAAGCGCAAGGTCGTGAGTTCAATCCCTGGTGCTGCAAAAAAAAAAAAACTTCAGCACATTTGAATCATTGCCCTATATGTCATACACATTGTTTAAATTTTATCAAAACAATGTTGAAAAGTTTATATTATCCTACACATGACAATAGATTACTATAATCAGCTATTTTGCCATACTGACACTAAATCATATCAGTGGAATGATCCACATGTGGAAGAGGGAACATAGACTCATTGTATGAATAAGGTTACGGACTTATGACCCTTCTCTGGAAAGCAATGTAGCATGATTCAGAAAATTTTAAAATGATTGTCCAATTAATTCCAATTCTAACAATCCATCCAACCAACAGAATCTAAAATATGGACATTGGTTCAAATTTAGAAAATTGAAAATAGACAAATTGTCCATCAGACAGAGAACAATAAACTGTAGAATACTTGTTAAGTATATAATCACACAGTCATTTAATCAGCTGTAGGACAACATTAAATAAAATAGTATATTTTCGTTATCTGGTGGAAAAATATTAACATAAATATTTTAAAAATATTTTTAAAATTATACATTAAATTGGTTAATTGTTATAATTTAACTGAATGATAATTAAATCAATAAACATGTATATATAATTCAATGGTAAATATGAGATGTGATCACAATTTTTTAAAAAAGAGTAGAAAAATGACTAAAAGGAAATATATTGAAATGTTCAGACACCCTCTCTAGTGGTAGGAAAACATGCTTTGTGCTTTTTGGGTGCTGAATTATTTTTTCCACATTTTCAGCAATGAATGTTTTATTATTGTCATAATCAGGAGATATATCATGAAAACTATGTTACCTCCCTGAATTATGAATTTATGTACAAAATATAATGAGATTTTTATTATAGGAGAGTCATTTGGGATTGCTTAAGATTCTAAATGATATTTAGCAGAGCCTATGTGTAAAAAAAATTTACGTAAAAAATGTTTAAAGGTTGGGGTGGGGGAGATAAAAGAAATAAGACCAAGCAAAAGCAATATAGTGGGAACTATCTTCTACAGAGCTTATAGTTCACCTATAAGCTAAATAAATAAAGACCCCAAAGAAAGGAGTGGGAAAACTGACCCATAATACATGAACAGTTGATAAGGGGGGACCAAAAGCTTCAGCTGACTTCAAGGAGTGATGGAGATGGCAGATATGAATTTTTCAATTTTATGAGAATGATAGGGGTCTGAAATAAATCTTCAGTATTTTCTTTTTAAGATAAATGTTTTAAAATAAATGCCTGCAGCATGGATGGATGACTAGTGCCTGCTTCCTGTCTTAGAGCTGAACATAAATAACACTGAGAAAAATAGCTTTGACCATTCTAAAAAGCACCTTTATTTTTTACTCTTAAGAGCTTGGAAGATTGTATTTTGATGCATTAAGCTCAATTTTTTTAAAGGTAGCTGCAAAGATCAGGTGGAGTACAGAAATTATCTTTAGTTGGTAATAACTACTTGGGGACCAGCTATAAGCACAGCATAGTTTCAAGATGTGTCTGAATGACCATGGGCACTTCCAATGGTCAGAATACAAATCCAAGTTCAAAGACAGTTGGTAGATTTATGGTTTAAGAAGTCATTTGGTAAATCTTGAAGTGAAACTTTAATTGTTCTTCAGCACTGAAACCATGACTGTTAAGTAATGTTTTGTAAATTCAAACTTTCAAATATCAAATTTGTCTGAAATGTTTTTGTTTTATTTTCCTATTCTGGCTTACATATTATAGAACTTTACTGTAGACTTTAGTTTCCCCACTCACTGTTGGTGAGAACAGGGCTACATGAAGGGTAGACATAATGAACAGTCTGACGCATATCTCATCTTTTCAAGAATTAGCTTCACTGCACAGAAATGACTTAATGACATTCATTATTTTACCTTAAATTTTTCATTAGTTTACTGTACTATGCTTGAAAGTCCAAATGTTTACACATTTGAAAGAAAGTAGTATATGAGGCCCTGCTTAGTGCAAAGTCCTCTGTACGCGAGCTGTGACAGAGGGCATGAGGGAACCCAGAACACATGGTCTAAAGAGGCAAGCTATGGTTTAGCTCTATATTTCAGATCTGATTCATCAAGATGAACCAGAGTCCTGAATTTTCATGCAAATATCTCTCAATTTCTAAATGTCATATCTATGTTTTTAAAAGCACACAGTACATATCAAACTAAACATGTCCATGACCCAACAACTTTGCTAACATCACTTAAATATGTTATTTTCAGAAGTTGCTCAGAGTTGTTGATTAACCCAAACACCTATTAGTTATGTCCAGGAAAGGATGAGTTGGAGTATTTATAGTCTGGCAAACAAGATTTGAGGAAGATAACTTATTTTTGTGGAAAAGATGGCATGCGATTTTTTTCTTCCAAGTGGCATTTGGTTGTACAGAACCTTCGAAGATATCCAGAAGTTGTATGGGAATGTCCCAACTCTAAACACCATAGAAGTCACAGTTAGGTGCCCTTGGTGGTTATCATTCTACATAAAATAAAGATAAGCCTTCTTCTGAGAGTTGAGAGTATCCCCACATGCTCTGCAAGGGTGCTTATGGGTTTATTTTCACATAACACTGAATTTAACCCACCCTGTCACTCCTTACTTTATAATGCTTCAAAATGAAAAAGGGGCCTTCATGGAGCTTATCTCTTAAAAGTGCAAAAGAACTCATTTTTTTCCACTCAAGTAGCTCATAATGTAACAGAAAAACTGTCAGAAAAAATAGACTTCATCATGGTGAAAACCTCTGCCTGACACCCATCTATCATAAAGCAATCTTCTAGAAGTCTTGAAAACCTTCATTAAATTTCCTGTCTTTCTCCTGACAGTTATGAAACGTTAACAATATTACTCACGATGCAGGCATCTTCAGAAATTCTCGGTCCAATCCCTCCTTCTGTTACCACCCAACCCCTTGTCTATGGAGACATACGACATAGCAGTACCCTGCATATATCCCTTCTGGGACATAGTCCTTGGAGGAGGTCAGGGAAGAAAGCAGTGGTTGTCCTGATAACAGTGAGAAAGCTCTTTAGTCACAGATGTAGAGGTCAAACCTGTTTTGCCTTTTGCTTTCCTCTCCAAAAGCCCCAGCCACTTGTAAAATCAAGAGCATGACCCTTACTCTTAGTAAATATTTCCTGATAATTTTTATTCCTCTTTTTTTTTTCCACTATCAAGTTACAAGTACCCATCTATACAAGACATGTAGGTAGTGGGGACAGCAGATCACATGTCTTATCTATGGATCTATGGATCATCTATCTAGAGGGGAAATGCCCCCAGTGACTTCACTAATCCAAGTTTTCCAACTTCAAGGGATACTTCAGCAGTTTACCACCTCTCAGAAAAAGAAGAAGAAAGGGGTCCTGTATTGGAGGTACTCTCATGGGAAAAAACCACAGGCAGATACAGAATCCACACCCAAAATAAGAATAGGAACACAGAATTAAACTCATAGGCTGACCTAAAATATGCACAAGTGGTGTCAACAGCTATAATGCGTTAGTCTGGGCTTTGTGAGTCTTCAAAGTGAGTCCAGCTCAACCGTACAAAGCCTTCATCTCACCTGCAAAAGGAACCGGTGCATCTTTATCCAGGGCTACCAGTGGTGGGTCCAAAATGACTGTGTCATTATTCTCAGTTATGACTCCATGATATGAAGTCTCAATCCATGGCTTGTGTTTGTTGACTGGAAAACAATAGAAACAAAAGAGCAACATGTAAATAATTAACCTCGAATAGTGTTATTACTTTTCAACATTTTCCCAGTAACAGGCTCTCTCACTGAACAACTGTAGAGCAACTTACCCCATTTATTACTTTGATTATTTATTTATTTATTTTTGAGGCAAGGTCTTGCTATGCAGTTCAGACTCACCTGAACTCCCTAGGTAACCCAAAGTGGCCTTGACCTGGCTGCGATCCTCCTGCCTCAGCCTCCTGAATGCTGGGATTACAAGCATGTGCCACCACATCGAGCTCTGTTAACCAATTTAGTGCCCAGAGAAGCTTCAGAGACTTACAGAGAGGTCAATTTACCCCAGGCACACATAAAGAAAGGGGCAATACCAAGATGCAAACTTCATTTTTGTCTCTAAAACCATACATCTTTCACCTCACCAGAATTCTGTTATTTCTATTTCTGGACTCTCAGTGTAGATAGATATTGTTAAACTGATTATAAATTTTAAATTTTAAAATTTTTCTATTAATAGATATTTTAGAATTAAATCCCATTACCAATTTAAAAAAACTAAAAGATTATGACTTTGCATGCTGGGATTTCTGAAATCAACCTAATTGGATCCATCCTTAGGAGCTGTTACTGAATTTTATACACATGCATACATAATACACAAATATATGTATAAGCACCAGTATGTATACAAATTTACAACAAACATTTGAAAATTTTCTGGTCATTTAAAGACCATCTAAATGGTCTAGATTACCTAGCGACTTTACTCTTCAATAAATTGGCTAGCTGAATGATATATTATCTAATGATCAATTAATATACTTAAAATACATATCTAATATACATTACTGGTTGAATTATGTCTGCCTCTAAAAAATACATGTTGGAATTCTAACCCTCGGGACTTCAGAATTTGACTGTGCTTGGAGATAGAGTCCTCTCTGTCAAGTTAAAATGAGGCGTTGGATAGGCCTTCATTGAACATGACTGATGTTCTTATAAAATGGAAAATCTGAACTCAGAGACAGATAGACACACAGGAAGAACACTATGAGAAGACTAGAGTGGTGCTGCCACAAGCCAAGAAACTACCAGGAGTTAGGACAGAAGCTCAGAACAGATTCTCCCCTAGCATATTTGGATGCCTTGATTTTTGACTTCAACCCTCTGAAAGTGTAAAATCATACATTTCTGTTTTTCTAAGACACTCAATTTGTGGGTACCCTAGCGAATGAGTATACTTTGCTTACAGTTAACAGGTAGAGAATTGAACTAAGACTTGTGTCAAGATTTGGTGTAATTTTCCTTCATGGGCATTTTATCTATTCATATTCATTCTTTTCCCACTCCATTTCCACAGTAGTTTCATCTAATTTTGTTCTAGCCCAATTAAGCCCTCTCTGGATTGCTAAAATGACCTTTTAACTGGTCTCCCAGTGGGAATTCCTGGCCCCTTCCAGTCCATATTCCACACTAATATCAATAGTTATCTTTGTAAAATATTAATCTGATTACTCAACTGTGAGTTTCTTGATCTCTTTTTAATCCCCCCCACAATCTCACAGAAGTCTAAATACAAAGTAGATGCTTTACAAATAAAATAACACATGTGAAGGAGCCCTGAAGGAACCCTAAAATAATCCAAGTTGTCCCAATACAACCCCAATCCTGTGCCTCATAGTTTCAAAGGTGGGGTTCCATATGTAATCTCCCCCAGCAACCTGTGGGGTAGGTGCAATCACTATAAAGATGATGAGGAAACTCTTCCATGAGATAGATGTGACTTCTCAAAACCACTACATGGTTAGTAGTGAGTAGGAAAACAAAAACTCTTCATGTTCCACGATATCCAACAAAACATTTACAAAAATACACACATAATACATATATGCATTCTGATGTCTATATCTATATCTATATCTCTCACTGTATACATCACATTACAAATTTTTCAATGGCAGTGGCAAAGCAGCAGCTTATAGAATTGGCAGCAGCTCTGTTGCAGAAGCTACTATCCTGTCCCATCCCACCACCCTTCAAAAGGCCAGTTAAAAGTTTATCCCAGGATTACCAGTAGCCTCAACTCAAGTTCTCCTCTGGCTCCTTCTGACTCTCCTCACCAGTCACCAACTGATTGAGTGGCAATCTGATAAAGCAGGGATATATCTGGGCCCCTGAAACCCATTTCCACGGGTTGAACCAGGCTCAGGGTGGACAGCAGTTCCACCCACTGAAGGTGTGCCTGGAGCATCAGCCTCATGCATTCTTACATGTTAGCACTGGGACTGATGCTTCATTATGAACCCTGGAAGAATTACAGACACTCTGGGCTATCCTCATACTCCTTTGCCCTTTTGTTAGCCATCAACACAAATTCAATGTAAATAATTTGCCACTGCTGGGAGAAACAATCTTTTTTCCTCATAATTAAACCTAGGGGTCTATTCATTAGAAATGTGCACAGAGCATATGCCAGGAGCTCGCCCAGAGGTTCAGATTCGTAGTGCTTCTAAACAGCAGGCAACAGAATCTAGAGTCGCTGTTCCCACTTTTAGCCTTGGCTTAGCTGTTTCTGGTTGGTACCAAGTGCATGAGGCAGCCTCTCAGAGTTTCAAGTCCCGTGATTGTAAATGGGGATAATGACATCACACACACATCTGTCCTGTCACTCGAATGTCCTGTGCTGGATCCACAGCTTTTGCCCTTTCATTACTTAAGACTCACCACTCACCTCTGGGCAGTGACAGCATCTGCTGAAGAGGTTGCTTGTGGAAAACCTCTGATCAGTGGAAGGGGGTTGATTTCCTTAATAGCCACAGGCCTATCTCCCTTTACTTCTCTCACCGCTACAGTCAGATGAGCATCTATTACATATAAGGCATTTTATGTACACAGACACATTAATTCTCACAATGACTCCATTAGGTAAGACTTTAAATCTCAGTTGAGGACTTAGGGCTCAGAAAGAATTCAATGTCTCTGTTTTGGAAAATAAAACTGCTAACATTCTTAAAATTAGCTTACCTCTCTTCTACATTCCCGCAGATCTATCTGGACTTTTGTTTTGTCAAGGTTGAGAAACATTTCTATTTTAATGTGCAACAAAATTAACTCTATGCTTTCTTTATAGACCACATCCTCAGTATTGCAAACTGATAACTTAAATGTATTATTACTTTGATTATGAGGAAATTGTCCATGGCTGAGCCAAGTATTGTACAAGAATTATGTTTTTTTCTCAGTAGTTCAATGGTCCTTCCAAGCACAGATTTGTTGCATCCAGAGGCACTGGATTCTTCAGTCTTTCACTACACCAAATGTCAGAGGCTTACCCCATCTTGGCCAGTATCATATTTGGAAGTAGCCTCCTTTGTATACCTTTTTGTTTTCTGAACTTAATGATAGTCTTTTTCTTTTTATTGTGTAATGAAACACAGGACTTCTCCATAGCAAAACCATGTTTTAGCTTTTCAGTTACTGCATCTGATACTCATTTTTGCGTTTGTAAAATGGGGATAATTATTTCTTATGACTCCTGTAACAACTGCAGGAGATAATGTAGGCAAATCTAGGACCATCTGTGCAAGCATGCATTCAAACACTCTTATGTTATGAAAGTCAAAGGCCCTTTAAAGAGAGCATTTGACAAAATTCAGTATCCATTTTTAATTCAAAATATTAGGAAGTGACTAACATAAGGGAATTTACTCAATCTGATAAAGAACCTTTAGAAAAACATCATACTTAAAGGTAAAAAGTAAATGCTTTTGCCTTAAGAGCAAGAATACTCCAAGGATGTCCACTCTCACTTCTACTCACATTGTTCTGGAGGATCTAATTAATACAATAAAGCAAGGAAAAAAGTGTCAGTTTGGATAGGAAAAAGTAAAATTGTCCTTTATACACAGATAACATGATTATCCATTTTGAAAGTATTATAGAACAAAAAGTGCTGCTAGAAATTATAAGAGCATCTAAGGTCACAGAATAGAAAATAAATGTATAAATTCAATGGTATATCTATTATTAGCAATGAACAACTAAAATTTTAAATTGAAATACTATTACATAGCATTAAAAACCATGACATACTAAATAATGACTTTAGAAAAGCATGAAAGATCTGCACAGTGAAAAATTCAAGACACTCTGAAAAAATTTAAAGACCTGAGAGGTCTTCAGGGAAAGATAAACAGTGCTTTTGTTTGGTAGACTCAATATAGTTAAGATGTAAATTTTCCCACAAATTGATTTACAGATTCAAGACACTCCCAATCAAAATATCAGCAGGATTTTTTTAAAAAGCATAAGCTAATGCAACATTTATATGAAAAATTAAAAAGACCTGGCATAGCCTTGCTTAACTTTGAAAAACAGGAACAAAGTTGAAAGACTTGCAGTATCTGATCTGACAAAGCTACCCTAAGCAAGACAGTCAATAAAGATAGACACATAGACCAACAGAAAGATAGGAGGGACAGCCAGGCATGGTGCTATGTGCCTACAAACAGGTACTCCTGGGGTTGAGGCAGGAGGATTGCTGATTCCAGTCCCACATGAGAAACTTAGGAAATTCATTTCAAAAAGAAAAGCAGATAAATAAAAAAAGATAACACAAAGTTCTGATGAAACAAGTAGAACTCCTATGCACTACTAATAAAAATGTGAACTGCATGTCACTTTTGAAAACAACATAGTAGGCTTTTTTAAAATAACTCAATAATTCTATTCCTAGGACTCACCTCAAAGAAATTAAAACACAACTACATAAAAGATTTATATGAATGCAATTAGCATAACACTTTTGTTCAGAATTTCAGCTATACTGGAAACTAAAATGGCCATCACCTGGTGGATGCATGAACAAATTATAGTTTATCTGGATAATGTACACCTACTCAGCAAAAAAAGATCAAGTGCTGATCTACATAACAAAATGGATGAATATGCAAAGCATTTACTAGTGAACAAAAGTGAAAACTGTCAAACACAGAAGACCGATGTCATTTGAAGCCATTCCCATAATATTCTAGAAAATCAAAAGGTATTGGAATAGATTGTTAGTGTCTAGGGTGACATTTGATTGCCAAGGGGCAGAAGGAAACTTCCCAGGATAAAGGAACTATTCTGTATCTTGACTCTGGTAGTAGCTACACTTCTGTGTGTCCACATTGGTCAAAACCTACTTGACTGCACACTTTAAAAAGGTGAATCATATGTGTAAATTTTGCCTTCATAAGTATGCAGCAAGACACTGTTTATTCTTAAAAGAATTGTTATATTAGAGGGAAACCCACAATATCCATTATGGTAAGATTTAGGTAAGAAGAGGAGAAGAGTTCTGTGGAAGAAGACTGCAGAAATACTGACCCACTGTAATCTAGGATTGCTTCATAGAGAAAGTATATTCTGAGTCATGAGCAGAAAGAATCAAATTAGAGTAAAGCATGTAGAGGGCTCCACACAGAAAAATGTGGATGGGCAAAATACCTGATTTGTTGTGTGGAAAATGTGCATACTTAGGTTTGGTTGGAGAATTATGTTTGAGTCGTCAAGATCAGCACAAGACTGGACTGATAGGCAGCATTCACATCATCTAGGGCCTATGCACATGCACGGAAACCAACCCGGTGCTACTTCGAAACTCTAGCTTCATGGAATGCTGGTGCACATCTCCTGCCCAGAAAGAAGCAGAAAATGTTGATGCTGGTGCATATCTCTTGCCATTTCTTATTTAGTTCCCTCCAGTGTCTTTTTGTTCTAACAGGTAGGCCAGTCAGCTCACACTGTGCTCAACTTACACTGACCTTCTTCACTCCAGAAGAGCTGACATTTGACCAGTTATTGTAAATAACTGGCAAGGCAATGTCCTTGTTTGCTGCATGCCCCTTCTGGAGGCCGAGTTCCGTTATACTGTACCCCTTTAGGACCACTTCTGGGCTCTGTCTTGTCTCTTCTACTTGATGTTTCAGCCACTGGAAAATGTCTGTCTTTCACTCACGCAGAGGAAACACCAGTGTGATATTTCTGCTCCATTTACAGAGAAATTAGGTCTTGCCACCCAATGTGCCTTTAACTAGAACACAGGAGCATCTCTCAGGAGAGCCTCTCAGGGCTCTTCTCTTTGCTTCCATCCCTGATAAATTGTGTTACCGCTTGATACAAGCAGCAGAGCTTTATGGATGACGATTTATCCTTTGAATCTTCCTGCTTTCATCCTAAAGTTCACTCTTCTGGTCACTGTTAGCTTCTGAATTTTCAGAACTCCAATGCCACTGCCTAGGTACAAGTAATCTATGGATAAAAATATCCTTTCCTGATTCCAAAATGCTTTAGGCAGATTAACCACACTGTAACAAATATATTATGCCAATAATCAAGTTGGTCTTCTGCCTGCTATGCCCAATTTTCCCTTCTGACCTGATCCTCTGGTACAGGTGCTTAGCCAGGCTGGAAATTTGAACCCACAGGGAAACTCATGGTTGGCATAGGCTGGGATAGCCAATTGTATCTTGAAACTTTCATTTATGAGACTCAGAAATATGGTTTGTTCAGCAATTGGCACTTGAGACTTAAAATATATATTTACAAGATGTGAAGGTGGGTGTTCATGCAGTGGTAACTCAATGCTTAGGAGGAGCAGAAAAGCAATACAATCAGAAAAAACCTATCTGCCAGAAGATGCAAGACTTGAAAGTGGATATGCAGAGAGAATAGCTGTACCACTTCTGTTTTCCTTCACTTATGCTTTCCAGCTCCAGACCCTTTTACCCTTCATGGCTTCATTAGCCTGCTGTGGGCATTTGAGGTTGCTGTCATGGTTTGTGTCTAGGTAGGCCCCAAGCCTCATGCAGTCATGGAGGTAACTGAATTTAGCATTTGTGATTGGTTCATTGTCCAGTGCTGGGATTAGTAGTGTGAGTGCTGTACCCACCCAGGGGCAGAGCTGGCATACAATATAAGGAAAGGAATAAGGCATGTTTTGCCCGCCCTTTTCCTTTTTGCTCTTGTGGCAGCCATGAATGGCTGCCCCTCAGCCACACCACCCTGCCTTGGAGCCAGCTGAGTATGGACTGAAACCTCCAAAATCTGTAAGAAGTAAACCTGTCCTTCCTTCATGTTAGGTATCAGGTATTTTATCTCAACAACAAGAGAAAAGTAACCAAGACTGTTGTCAAGAGAAGTCCTCAGTAGATCTTCCCCAACCACTAGCTTTTAAACTTGCAGTAGTGTGAGTGGGGATGTGTTCTTGCAATAAAATGATTCCTAACTACAGTAGCATCATACTCAGCACATGGTAAGTCACTGGCAAACAAGGCAAGCATACCTCTGTCTTCCTGGAGCCTCCAATACCTTAAGCAATTAGCAATGCCTTGTTTCCAATGAGTATGTATTCCTATAAAGGGTGCACCTCCCAATTAAAAGCAATGTACATTGCTTGCTGGAGGTACCAATTAGAGAGTTTTAAATACAAATCCCATGTGTGTGACTCACATGTACAAAAATCACAGAAGATAAGGCTTATTTTTGCTGCTTTAATTGCATTAAAATTATTTGTGGAAGACATGACTGAATCATTACTCTTTAACTGCTTGATAGATACTTTCTGTGAGAGCAGAACACATTGCTTTCCTTCTCTGGCTTCTTCCTTCCTTCCTTCCCTCTTCCTCCTCTCCTCCCTCTCCCCTGCCTTCTCCTCCTTTTCCTCTTCCTCTTCCTTTTCTCATCTTCTTTCTCCTCTCTCCACCATTCCTACTTTTTCTTTTTTTCCCATCCACAAATACTCTTGTTTAGAGTATGAGTGCTCTCAAAGTCATTAAATAAATTTCAGCAACTTGGAATGAATCACATGATGATCTACTGTTGAATACAGGCATGTGGCCAGGAGTAGACTAGGAAGAACTGTGAATTGGGGTATCATATTGTCTTACAAAAGTGAGATTTTAAGTTTTCTCTACATAAGTCATCTTCATAAAGCCAGGTGATCAAAACTAGCCCTACCCTAAGGTTATGTACAAGGAGTGCTGAGCTCAATTTCAAAACTCTAATACTATATGCCAAGAGAATATCTTAGCCAAGTCTTTCAACCTTCCCAGATCTCCACTCACCTTTGCAAGAGGGAAATCATACCAATGCCACAGGATTGTTGAGTGGGGAATGAAGTAGGATTCTGAGTCACAGTGGATTCAATAATGACCAGTACCTCATAAGTCTCTAGAAAAGGATCTGCAAATCTGAACCTCAACATCTCCAAGATGGGATTGAGGCAACAAATCTGCCACTGGGATGAAGACCTATCAGAGCCCTAGTCTTAACTCCCTGGGTCTGGAAACATTAGGTTAGTTTTGTGCAGAAGATTGGGAGCCATTCAAGAAGAAATCATTTAGAATATAGAAGAGGGAAAATCTGTGGTTGTATAATGTACCCATTCATTTGGGGGAGCCAAATTTATTTTTCCACACAAAATGTCTCACCACTGAACAACATTATTCAACTGAAGTGTACACTAAATTGTTATATCTATAATGCCACAAGATTATTACTTCAATATCTCATACTTCAGTGTATTTTAAACATCTTTAACCCCAGGGTCCACCCCTTAACTGACTGTGGAATTTATGCTACTGAGGGGAATTATCTAAAACTTTTCAGTAATTATCAATGTCAGGTTAGAATCATTGCATAGCTGATCAGGAGCCACAACTCCCAAGGGCCTACTGTGTGTCGTGTTACAGTCACAATGTCACTAAATCCTCACAAGCACTCCTGTGATAAAGCAATGTGGGTTCTACTTTGCACTCCACAGTCACTCTTCCCCAACTAGAGGGATTCCAGCTGTAAGCATTTGTTTCCATTTTATCTGAACGCAGAGGCCAAGCATTTGGTGGAGACAGTAGGGTTCCTAGAGAGCAGTCGGAGTTCTCCAGAAAAAGAGAACCAATAGGATATATCCATGTCTATATCGTCTGTGCTTATCTCGATGCATGCAATTATACAAATGCTAAGAGAGAAAGAAATTTCAAGGAATTGGCTCATACATCATGCAATTGTGGAGCTAGCAAATCTAAACTCTGTAGGGCAGACCTGAAAGCCAGAACCTCAGGTACGAGTAGATGCTGCTCTTAAGGCAGCATTTCTTTTTCTCTAGGAAACCTCAGTTTTTGCTATTAAAGTCTTCAACTGATTTAACAAGGTGTATCAACTTCTTTGCAGGTAATCTCAGTTACTTAAAGTTAACAGATTATAGATGTGAACCACTCTTAAAAACACCTTAATATCCAGATCATATAAAGAATTGGAAAAAAATCAGGGCCCCCAAATTTAAAGACCCAGTCCAAAAGTGAACATCTGAAATGAATACACAATTCGCAGATGAAGAAATACAAATGACAAATAAATATATGAAAAAATGTTCAACATCATTGGTCATTCGAGAAATGAGATATCACTCACTGAGATATTGTCTCACTCCAGAAATAACGACTAACTAACATCAAGAAATTAACCAATAATAAATGCTGGTGGGGATGTGGGGGAAAAGGAATGCTTCTTCAGTGTTGGTGGGAGTATAGACTGGTACAACCACTGTGGAAATCAGTATGGAGATTTCTCAATAAACTAGGATCAGAGGTTCCTTTTGACCCAGCTATTCACCTTCTGGGTATTTTCCCAGAAGAATTTAAAGCTCGTAATACAGCAATATATGTGCACCTGTGTTCATAGCTGCACAATTTGTAATAGCCATATCTTGGAAACAACTCAAATGCCCATCAATCTCAGAGTAGATTTTAAAAAATGTGTATTTATACTATGGAGTATTGCTCAGCTAGAAAGAATGACAAACTTGAGTCTTTTATAGGTAAGTGGATGCAACTGGAGACCATACTCATAAGTGAAATCAGACTCACACATGTAAATACCATATTTTCTGCCTAGTGTAAAAAAGAGTAAGTAAGATCCAAAACGTACAATAGATATTGTGAAAATGAAAGGGAAGTAAAGTGCTCAAAAGGAAAGAACTGGGATAGGGGAAAGGAGAAAAGAAAGAAGAGATAAGACTATACACATACATATGTATGCATATATATATATATATATATATATATATATATATGTGTGTGTGTGTGCATGTAAATATGTACAAAATAGATACTCCTAATCTCTGTTCATCAAAAAGAATAGTTGTGTTTTCATTGTCTTATTGTTTGATCATTTTTTCATGCCTAAATCTTGTAATCTGAACACCTACTTTCAAGATAACAATATGCAATATATAAAAGTGTTAATTTCCTTCTTTTTTTTTGAAATTCTGTATCATTTTTATCCTTTTTGTTTGTTTTTAAAATAAAAACCAAACAAAACAACCCCCAGCTTAATAGTAGTATCTATATTAGTGTTTGATTAAATAACCAGCTACTGTAGTCCAGCCAAATTGAGCTATCATAAACTAATCATTACACCCACCATTGGCTATTTTAAAATGTTACATGCAAACACAGTGGCATTTGATGAGACAGTGAAAAGTTCTCTTAACCTCAGATAGAAACATTATTTTTTTTTCTCTACTGGCAAGCTAATAAATAAACCCTCTATGGCTTATATTATCAACTTTGTTCTAGAAGATAGCAAATGTGTGATACATTTTTATTGTGAATTCCATTTTATGCCTTAGATCCCAAGGTGTTCAGGACAAAGAATGGCAATTATCTGGCTTACAGTGTATTCACTACAAAACGCTAGCTTGCATCTCAACACCGTGGAAAGAATGCACTGGTAGCCTGATTTCACTTCTTATTGATGTGAACTGTTATTTGCATTTCCTCAGCTCTGGCTACTTCCTGGGAGGTGAAGAATACTGGAGGTAGACGATGGGGAAAACGGTGCTTCCTATCCTCAGCCCCTACACAGTCATAATGAAGCTGCAAGGCAAATACTCAGGTCACTCTCATATCAATTCTGAATACAATGTACAGGTAAGAAGCTGCCAACTTCCTTCCAAATGTCTGCCTTCCTGAATGGTCAGCTCAGCTCAGACCCCACAGGGTCAGGACCTCTGACCGTCCCCTCCTACTCCAAATCACACTGAGATTGGATTAGGTCTCTCCCTTGGTCCTCTAGGACAGCAAGCATTATACTGGATGTAAATATCCTTTGTGTCTTTCTTCTACCAGATGATGGGGAGAGATGCTAGATCTTTTGTGTCTGTCTCCCTAAAGTAGCACAATGGCTTTCAAAATATGGCCAGGTGCCCTTGGGGGTGCCTGAGACCTTTACAGAGTTTTTGCAAGATGAAAACTATTTTTGTAAAAGTACTAAGATACAATTTGGTCTCTTTGCTTTCATTTTCTCTGGAGTTTTCCAGAGGAATGCGATATTGCAATAGATTAAATACAGAGCAGATAAGAGAAGTCAGCTGTCTTATGTTGAGCCAGACATTAATGACATTTGTAAAAATGTGAAACAATGTCACCCCCTATTTCATAATTTTTTGAAAGTACAGTTATTTTTAATAAAAATTCTGCCCTTGCCTATACATTATGGGTCTATCATTATTTTAACTGAATTTATATTTTTTAAATGTTGTAAGTTTAGTTATTAATACAGTACAATGAATAGAAAAATGTTTCACAAAAACAGAAACTTTTGGGAATTGTTAGTGATATTTAAGAATGACAATGTGTTCTGAGACTAAAAGCTTTGATATATATCCTTTCAAAGGAGTCAAAACAAAGTACAAACTACTCACAAAGGAAGAAAGCGAAAAAAGGGACAGAGAGGAAGGAAGGAAAGAAAGGATACCGAAGTCAGAAAGGCAAGACTCACATAATCAGTTCTTGAATTCAACTCTGGGGGAAAGTGGATCAATGAAGTGACAAGACGAGTTTCTTTTCGGGTTCTGATTGTGAAAGAAAGCCAACTGGTAACTGAATAGCTTGCATAATTATTGCTCAGTTGCTGCGTAGGTGACAGAACCTCAGGTTCATTTGGGAAAAGAAAGAGGAGCACTGTCCTTGTTGCGTGAGTGAGACTGCATGCTGTCAGAGAATAATGTCTGAAATCACACTGATTACATCTCTTGCAACCTGGTCGAAGAAACTGCCATAAAAAGAAATAAACATCATAAATCACCCAACAAAAGGCATCAAAGGTTGAAAGCATCATGACATATTTCTGAAATAAATTTTGCCTCAGAATTCTCAGTGTTTGAGAGGCAACATTGTGTCTCAAAAGAGAAATTATGATCTTAAAAATTTTAAGGGTGTTGAAGGTGTTAATTTCACATAGAGTTAAACAGAATAGGTATTCGCCAGGTGAGAGAGCCTCTCAAGGCCTAGGACATCTTCCCCAAATTGATGACTGAGATCTTTGCTCTTACCAGCACTACTCATGAGGCCTGGCAGGTGGGGGGTGTTCCACAAATGTGTGTTAAAAGATCATCTGTGTGTAAATAGATCTTGTTGCTTATGTCGATTGTTTGGGCAAAGACTCACGTACAGTGATTCTTCCCCAATTATAAATTATCTTTAAAATTTGGGGTTCTGAAATATTTATTTCTGAACTATTATTGGTTCATCAAGGAAATTTTGTATTCCATCTATATCAACACCTTTGGAAAGACATGGAAGAAAACCAAGGAAACAGAAAACAAAGAGGATAGATGAATGGAATAGATAAAGAAAATTGGTAGACAATGAACATAAGCCTTGAACTGTAAGTGATGGAATGAGAAGAACTGCATAAAATTCATGAGTCTAAGAGGAAAAGTCATGATATCAGACTGCCATCAGACATGAATGGGGAAGAGTGTATTCCTATCATCTGCAATAAAGCATGCAGGTGTACTAGCAATAAGCTGATTTTGGATGGAGATAATATAAAAGATTCTCATGAATATGGAATAAGAAGTAGAATTAATCCTGGAGGGCTCATCAGATTGAGCTTAAGATGGGTGTAATATCGTTGATTGTGTTCCAGTAGATATGCTATATAACAAGGAAAATAGACATATTTACAGAAACACTTGTGTGTTACTTTCAATCCACTGCCTGCAAAACTTTTTGTTTTTAATAAGGGTATTATTTCTCAGCAGTGATTGCTCCTTCCTTTGAACCTTAACAGTAACCAATTTATATCACTTGTATTCTCTACGAAGGGCAGGGTGAGACACCCTTGCTGCTGGCTGCCATTGGCTGGTGTTAGTAGAGCCCTTCCACCTGTGGTGTTGGCAGGGTGTGCTCGTCCAGGTCCTACACGAGGCAGACAACAAGAGGAGATTAAAGGAGCAAAGATTTTGTTAAAGAGAGTGGTTGGGTGAGAGAAAAGGAGGTAATCAGATGGCTGGCAAAGAGGTTAAACCTCTATGCAAGTATCACCCCAGTGGAGGAGAAAGAAACAGAAGGTTAGGTGGAAGTCTCCTAGCCTGGCACATAGTCTAAGTAACACTTGCTGAGGCCATGGCTTGCCAGTGCCCTGAAGTCACCTCTATCTGTGGGCTCCTCTGCCTTGATACACCCCAGTAGCCCCATCCTCAGTCACCAGTTGTGAACAAATAATTGGAGCCACCGAAAGCCACTGCCTATCCCTTCTTACACCTGGAGTGGTGGTCTACGGAGATACTTTCTCGGGCTGAAACAGAGTACCTAACCATGTCCTCAGACTCCCTAAAGATAACTTTAAAAAAATTGCCAAATATCATTCACTCATGTATTTATTCAGTAAATACTTATTGAAAACTTATACTATGCAAGCCCCTGTTTCAGGGTTAGAACAATGAAGTAGAAAAGAAACATATTCCTGGGAACATCTAAGGATATTTAGTTTAAATCATAATTGAAACATCTTGGAACAAGTGGACAACATGTCCTGTCCCCATTCCAATGGCACACATGAGTAATCAGGTCCACCGAGCTAGAACAGCACCTCGAGCTTTCTCACTGTGGTGTTTCTGGCCTCTTCCAATGAATAAGAGATCTCCTTCAGTCGATAAGATAAAACTTATTTGTCATCACTGCCCCAGAAGAAGTGCTGGAGAGGGGAGTGGCCAAGACTGGAATGTGAAGACTATTACACACTCAAATTGTCTACGGTAAGGAAGTAAGACAAGAATAAGAGCAGCGTGATTGTCCCCAGGGAGGTTCAGAATAAATGTATTTAATGTGAAACAAAATGACAAAAGCATAGCTAAGGATATAGTCAATTTCTTACCCTTACATCTTGGGCCTAACGAACCTAGAGATCATTTTTGATACAGATTGCCACCCCAAGGCAGTAAACTGTCATGATTATCATGGCGTTTGGGAATTCATTGACTGGTGGTTCCATGACTGAAGGCAGAAGGCAGCTAAAAGAGAGCATTCATCAAGCCAGATAGGAATGGGCACTCGTCAAGTGCGTACTTCATTGGAAGAAAAGGTCGTTTGGATATTATTATCTAGGATTTTTTTTTAATGCAACAAGCAATCAAGCAAACAAGACTCCTGGGCATACTCAGCATACCCTAGATTCCTGGCTTTGGGAGAAAAGAAGGACAAGAAAGTTTAACTTTTAAAATGTAAGTTAACCTGCTCTTTTCTTAAAGATGAGCCTCTGGCCAGTTAAAATTTGTCATCCCCATTCAAATATTCAGGAAATGTCCTACTTCTTGTTGCTACTTGGAAGCAAGAACCATTTTATTTAAAATGTAGCCCTAGACCTGGTCCTTGCCTCATAGGTACTCAATCAGAAAATGGCCATCATTGCTACACGAGCCCCAAACTTAGGAGGTACCTTGATCTTTATCTTTTTCTGCCCAACAGTCCTTCCATAACCTTCATAATTCATCAGAAAGTTCTGCCATTTCCACACCAACATAATAGAATGTGTGATTTCTTTTTGACTCTTCTTCCAGTATGCCAATTCCAGCCAAAACCATTTCCTGCCTTGACCTCTGCAATTTGCTTCCGTCTCTTCTCTCTTATCTCCCATAGTCTCTTTCAATGGAGCTTTCAGAGTGATAGTTCAAAAAGAACATCTGATCATAAAGCAGGCCAGGGCAACTTGTGGTTGGATCCTCTCAAGCCCACCACTTTTACAATAAAGTTCAAACATCTTCCCATGGTCTTTTAGACTTGCTCCTGACTTTCCTCCCCCTACAGTCCTTGCCCATTATAACTGAGACAAGTGATTTCCTTTTCATCCTCAAATAGAATGCTATTCACATGACCCCCTATTCACATGACCCCCTATTCACATGACTCCCTAGTCACATGACCCCCCTAGTCACATGACCACCTCCTCTTCATCACTGTCTGCTGCTCAAACCTTCAAGAATTCTTTCCTGAATACTCCATCTAAAGTATCTCCCACAACTCATCCTATCATACCTTTGTTAGTTTTCTACTAAAGATCACTCCTGAAATTTCCTTTTGTAAGTCTTGATTTTTTTTTTTGTGACCTGTGTTGTATTTCAGATATGAAGGCCTTAAGAATAAGTGCCTTGTCTGTTTTTCTCATGACTTTTTCTCAAAAGCTCAAACAGTGCCTGGCCCATAGTGGGCACCAAAAAATATATACCAACCCAGTAAATGAACTAGTGTCTCTCATGACCATCATGGAGATATCTGACACCAGCTTCCTTCTTAGACACTGTTTCCTGGCTCAGCAGGTTCCCACTTGACACCCCTTTCCCACCAATGTTCACCTCCCCTGGGGGCCATCAGGATTCTCTAGTGCCTTCTCCCTTCTATCCTCAAGGCATCAGTCTTTGATCAGCTCAGACACTCTCCATGTAAATGCTCTCTCTCTCTCTTTTTTTGTCCAAATAGAATTTAAGTAGTTCAAAGGCCCTTTACCCTCAAAATGATCTGCTGCCCAACAAATGAATCCAGAAGCAAGGTGATTGTTTTGAGAATGAGCCCTTTGATTCACCTGTGTCTTGGTTTCCTTTTTAACAATACCCCTCTTCAGCATACA
>RJWT010009750.1:0-24862 GCA_004365215.1 Cuniculus paca | reverse complement strand
TTTGGGAAGCAGACATAACTCAGTCTCTCATAGCTCCCCATTAGATAGATGTGGCACTTTTACAATGAGTAAAACATTTTCACATGTGCACTGGATTGCTAGTTTAATGTTTGATGTGAGAATACAGGTCATTGTTCATTACCAGACTTTCTATAATTTTGTTAATTTTATCACTATTTGCAGATGACATGATACTCTACATAGAAGACCCACAAAACTCCATAGAAAGACTTCTGGATATCACAACCAAATTCAGTAATGTAGCTGGATACAAAGTCAATACTCAGAAATCAGTCGCATTCCTGTACACAAACAACAAATGCACTGAGAGAGAAAGAAGAGAAACCACACCCTTTGCAATAGCATCCAAAAAAATGAAATACTTAGGAATCAACCTAAGAAAGGAAGCAAAAGATCTATTCAGTGAAAATTACAGTACTCTGAAAAAAAGAAATCGAAGAGGATCTCAGAAAATGGAAAGACATTCCATGCTCATGGATAGGAAGAACAAACATTGTGAAAATGGCCATTCTCCCAAAATCATGATACAGATTTAATGCAATTCCCATCCAAATACCATTAGCATACCTCACAGATGTAGAGAAATCATTCTTAACATTCATGTGGAACCACAAAGACCTAGAATAGCAAAGCCACTTCTGGGCAGCAAGGGCAGGACAGGAGGCATCACAATCCCAGACTTGAAAGTATACTACAAAGCTACTGTAATCAAATCAGCATGGTACTGGAATCAAAACAGACCTGAGGATCAATGAAATAGATTAGAAGATACAACCTCAAGTACAAATACACTCAGCTAACATCTTTGACAAAGAGGCCAAACATGTTCACTGGAAGAAAGATAGCCTCTTTAATAAATGGTTTTGGAAAAACTGGCTTTCCATATGCCAAAAACTAAAAATAGACCCAAGCCTATCACTATACACTAAACTAAAGTCAAAATGGGTGAAAGATCTAAACATTAAAACAGAAACACTAAAACTGATGGAAAACAAAGTAGGTAGAAATCTTGAAAACGTAGGAGTAGGTGGAGAATTCATGAACAAAAGTCAAACTGCATGGGAAACACTTCCCAGAATGAACTGGAATCTTGTCATATTAAAAAGTTTTTCCATGTCAAAAGAAATCTCCAACAGAGTGAAAAGAAAACCCACAAATTGGGAAAAAATTTTAGTCAACTGCCCTTCAGACAAAGGTCTTCTATCTAGAACATATAAAGAATTAAAAAATATCAGGCCCTCGAAATTCAAAGACCCAATCCAGAAATGGACATCTGAGATGAAAACACACTTCTCAGCTGAGCAAATACGAATGGCAAATAAATACATGAAAAAATGTTCAGTATCATTGGTCATTAGAGAAATGCAAATTAAAACAACTCTGAGATTTCATCTCATTCCAGAAAGAATGGCCAGGATCAAGAAACCACCAACAATAAATGTTGGAGAGGCTGTGGGGAAAAAGGAACTCTTCTCCACTGTTGGTGGGAGTGCAGACTGGTGCAACCACTGTGGAGGTCAGTATGGAGGTTTCTCAAAAAGTTAGGACTGGAAGTCCCATTTGACCCAGCTATTCCACTTCTGGGCATATTCCCAGAAGAAGTGAAATCATCTTACCACAGCGATATATGTGCACACATGTTTATAGCAGCACAATTTGTAATAGCCAAATCTTGGAAACAACCCAAATGCCCATCAATTGAGGATTGGATAAAGAAGGTGTGGTACTTTTATTCAATGGAGTACTATTCAGCTATAAAAAATGATCACATGGAGGCTTTTATAGGTAAATGAATGTGACTTGAGACCATACTCATAAGTGAAATAAACCAAACACACATGTGTAAACACCGCATTGTCTCGCTAGTGTAAGAAACTGAAAGACTCTAAAGATACAAAATTCCTGATAAATATGGAGAAATGGTTCTGAAATCCAATGGTGCTTTATTCTTTGATTTGATTGGTTGAAGTCCCTTTCCTACTATTTGAAGGCAATAAGGAGAAGATAGGAACAGCTCTTTTGAAAAATGAGACACTACGGTAGCCATTACTGGTTTCTTGTTGTCCGACTTGAAGGCCTGTAATGCTCTTTTGTTTTATCTGGTTTTATATTACTTTGTTTTGTTTGAGTTTATTGTCTGTAAATGTATGAACAACCATTTTGAGGAAAGCAAGAGACACTACAGTAACCATTGTTAATCTCCTATTGTTATGTTTTGAAAACCTGTATAGCTTGCAGTATTCTGTTTTGAAATGCTATATTATGTTTGACTCTATTCTGTTTTCTTTTGCTTTGTTTTGTTCTGGTTTGTTTTGTTTTGTTCTATTCTCTTTAAAATAAAAAAAATCATTTTTCTACTTTACCAATACAACAGATACAGGAAAAAAATGTATTCTTATATGCAATATCTGATTTAAAATAATTGAAAAAATCTTAGCTGGACTTAGAAAAATAAAGTATGCTTGAACAGTGTTTGAGGAATGAAAAAAAGGGATATTACAAGGAATGTTTCAGAATTGGAAAGGATTGTAGAGATTTTTGTAAACAATTTCAAGCCCATTCAGCAAACTGGACCACTTAGAAAAATTATCTATCAATTCCTAGAAACATACACTTTGTCAAAAATGAATCACGAAGAAATAAGAGAGTTTAACCAAATCAATAAGAATTTGAAGATTGAACCACTAATCAAAAACTTCCTAGCAAGGAAAAATCTCTGGATCAGGTGACTTTACAGGTGAATGCTACCAAAACTTTAGAGAAGGATTAGTATCAAAATTTTCTTAAAGTCTTCCAAAGGGAAAAAAACATTACAGATGATCACCTCCAGGTTCAATTTTGTGAAGCAAGCATCCACCTAATACCAAGGCCACAACAATACATCACAAGAAATAAAACTACAAACTATTACTTCTGATGAACACTGTCTTGGTTACTTTTCTCTCATTACCGGGACCAAACACTCAACACAGAGAAAAGGCAGGGTGGTGGCCTGTGTACAATATAAGGGAGGAGAGAGGCTTGTTTTCTCCCTTTTGCTCTTGCTGCTACCTTGCAGCGTTGCCCCAGTGCTATGCCACCCTGCCTTGGAGCCAGCTGATTATGGACTGAAGTCTCCAAACAATGAGCTAAATAAACTTTTCCTTCCTTCCTTTAGAGTGTTGGGTGTTTTGTCCCAGCAATGAGAGAAAAGTAACTAAGACAAACACAAACGAAAAGAACATCAAGATGGTATTAACGCATTGCATTTGAAAATTCTTGCACACAACGGTCAAGTGCTATGTATTCCTAGAATGCACTGTTGATTCAACATGAGTAAATCAACCAATTTGACACATTGTTGAGGCCCATTCTATATAATTGTTGGGGAAAAATCATTTTGCAATTAAATTGTGGTTGGAACTTGTCTGAGGCCACATATCCTGTGGTGCAAGTTGGCTGTGGTATACAGAAATACAACTCGATGTGCCTTTTGTCACAGTTGAAGCCTCAGTGGTCCTGTGATGCTGTGGTACTCTAAGTCAGTATTCCATCAGTTGAGGACATCCTGGTTCCTTGAGATCCAAGTAGTAATAAAAAAAGTGGGGCTTTACCTGGGAGAATGGACAAACTCTTTTTTTCACCCACTATTTCTTCACATGTGCTACTGTAAGAATGCCCTGCACATTCCAATGTCCTCCTTAATATAAGTCCTCATCAGCATAAGATCACCACCACCCTCTGAGTTATTGAAACTGATCCAAATTAATGTATGACCTTCATCAGCATAAGATCACCACTGCCCATCGAGTCATCCTTACAGTCCCTAGGTTGCTGTGTGCTCCCAATAGATAGTGGCTAGCTTGGAGTGACTTTGTCTTAGCCCACCCTAAGGTATTGACCTCCCAGCTCCCTTGTCTTGTATTACTAAATTTGTCTCTGTTTCTTATTCCATCTTTTTGCCCTATCCCTCATACCAGCAGTTGGGAATCTTGGCCAGGTCACCCATAATACATTTTATTAAAAATGAAAGTACATGTCCACATGATTATCTCAATAGATGCAGAAAAAGAATTGACAAGGATCACAAAATCTCAACCAAAAGTAGTATAGGAGATATTTAACAAAGTAAAGTCCTCATGAGAAACTCATGCAGTTAATATCCTCATCAGAGTTGAAAATCGAGCACTTCACAATCCAGAAAAGGGAGAAGAAACCACTGTCCTACTAGACTCAGTGACACACTGGTGGTTCTTTGAGGAACAATTATACAAAGAAAGGTAATAAACAGGCTCTGACTAGGAAAGAAAGAAAGAAAGAAATACGCCAGTTGGGTTGTTTTCACTATAGCAAGTACCAATATAATCAATTTGTTAGACTGAGTTAATTTTGGCTTATGGTCATGGAAGTTTTAGCCTGCCATCAGGTAGGCCCATGGCTCTCAGGCTTTGGTTTGATACTAAATACTATGAGTGTGTGTTGTAACAAAATTGTTTACCACTTTTCAGGAAGTAAGTAAAAAAAGGAATGGGCCAGGGTCCTACTATCCCCTTGGAGAGCTCATCTACAATGATATATAATAACTGGAAATGCTTTCAATGGACTCCAACTCCTACAGCCTCCCGCACTCCCAGTAGACATTCTCTGAGGAGATTGCCTGTAATACATGTACTTCAGGGAAGAGGCAATTATGTAAAACATAGCATAAAACTATCTCTGTACCAGATATGATCCTTTGTGTGAAAACTTTAAAAGATTCATTAGAATGTGACCAATAAGAGAATTCATTAAAATTGCATGATACAAAGTTAACAAAAATACTGAGTTTTTTACATCAATACCATAGTATCCACAAAAATTTAGGAAACAATTTCATTTACAATAGCCTCAAAAACAATGAAATGCCTAGACATAAATTTAATCAAAATGATAAAAGATTGGTTCATTAAAAAATAAAATATTGATAGAAGAAATTAGAAAATGTTAAATGAATTACCATATGGTATGCACGTGTACCAAATTCCACGATGAATGTAATTATCATCTACTGCAAGCATGTACAATAAATATTAAAAGATAAAGGTATCCCACACTCATTTATTTTAAGAATATTGTTAATATGTACATATGCCATTTACACATGGTTTACACATTCAATGTAATTTCTATCAAAATTCTAGAGGCATTCTTTACAGAAAAAAATCTTAATTATAAAATATAATCACAAGTGACCCTCAAAAGGTACAATAGTCGAGTAAGTTTAAAGTTTGAGCATCATTTTCTCTGATTTTAAATTATACTATAAACCTATGTTAATTAAAATATTATATCAGCATTCAAAAAACATGTAAACCAAAGGAGCAGAAAGATAATAATCTAAGAGATAAATCTACACATATACATTCACCTAATCTTTGCAAAGTGCCTTCACAAAACAAAGAAAAAGTAATGTTTTAAATAACAGGTGTTGGTAACAATTGATATGTACCTGTGAGAATGAAATAGGACAATTGTTATACACAATACACACAAAAAACAACAGAATGTATTAAAGATTTAAATATATGCATTGTTGTTTAAAAACTAAAAAATGGAGGAAAGATCAATGATGTTGATTTTAGTAATATTTTTTGAAAATTATGTCAGAAACACATGGCTGGCAACAGAGCTTAATGAAAATTCCTGGGTTCAATTCCCAGTGTGACAAAAAATAAAACAAAACAAAACAAACAAAAAATGTCATTTTTGTCACTTGTTCTAGCAATTCTATTTCTTGAATTGTATAGAAAGGAAAAGCATCAGTATCTTGAATAGTTGCAGTAGTATTTATAGTATCCAAGATATTATTTGATGGATGCATTCATAAAAAGAACACACACACACACACACACACACACACACACATACACCATAGAATACTATTTAGCTTTTAAAAACTAGAGACCTGCTTTTTGTAACAATGTGGATGAGTCTGAAGGACACTATGCATGAGAGTCAAACACAGAAATAAAAATAATTTATGACTCTACTTTTTATGAATTCTAAAATCTTCAGATTCACAGAAGTAGAGAGTAAAATTTTGGTTACCACCATGGTCAGTGTTAGGGGAAATCGGAAGATATTTATTAAAAGATACAATGTTTTAATAAATTGTAGTGACTAGAAATTCAGAAGAGTGACTATAGTTAATTTTTATAGTGTGCTATATACTTGAAATGTACCAAGAATTTAAGTCTTGTGTCTTTTGACTCCTCTGAAGTACCTACGTGAGGTGAATGGATATATTAGTATCACTATGGTAATCATTTCAAAATATTTTATAAACAGACATCTCAAAAGTCACATATACAAATTACATACATTAAATATAAACAGATTATTTTTTCAAAGAACTTATCGAAGTAAGAATATCAGAATGATCAACCTGGAGTTTACTTGGAGTCTAATGAAATTTTGCCAGCATTGTTTAGTTTCAAATGGAAATTTTAAAGTTTATTTTCAAAGAAGTGAATGTCTATGTCTGTGTTACTCTCACTGTGTCTTTCTGTCTGTCTGTCTGTCTGTCTGTCTGTCTGTCTTTCTCTGTCTCCATATTTATCGAATGAGAACTGATTGGTGTTTCATTTTAAATGCAAGTGTTTAATTAAAATTCACCAATATTCATAAACAAAATATATTATCGCATGTGGACAGTAAAAACTTGTTTCATAGCAATATTTTTATTGTTCCTTATTTGATTGTAGAAACCATTTAAAGAAATGAATGCATGTTTTATATTTAATATTATTTTGGAGAAGAAATTATTTAGACAGCAAATATTTGGGGAACTTATACGTTTCTTGTACACTGGGAAACTACATAATTGCAAAAAGGCAAATTTTTGTATACTGTATTGATCATTTTCTTTGTAATCTCACTGTGAAACACACTAGACCTCTATTTGCTAGTATATAATTTCTTTGTACATTAAAATAGTGCATAATATTCATGCTTTATGAGGATTTACTCAATGACTTAAAGGACAATAATGTGACATACACAAGTTTCCTTCTCTTTTATTTTGAAGTATTTCCCATTGAAAGATTGTATGGTGGAAAAGAAAGGTCTATACTATCTTTCGAATTATAATGTATTTCCAGTGTAATGACTTTGAAATAGAACATCAAAATTAGTCTTATGTATCATGAGCTACTTTAAAAGGTTTGCTTTTAACCATTCCTATTTTTAGGACATAATTTTGTATGTGAAATTTCCTTAAATTTGAAGTTTTCTCTTTGATACTCTGGTCAAGTGAATGTCACATCTATTTGTAAAATTTTGATAATGATGTTCAAAGCCTATTCATTCTCAGTAATGGTAATTTGACTAACTTTTATATTTATCAAACTACTGTATGGATTTACAGTTTATGCAAATTTTAACCCATTTCAAATTTCATAGGAAATAAGCGAGAATGTAGGAGTTTAACACTATTTTAAGACAATGGCTGTTTGATATGTAATGTTTTGTTTGAGTACTGTATTAAAAAAGCAAACAATTAATATGTAAAGGTAATTTTATTTAAGTTATCAAGGAATTGATTTGACTCCATCACCACTTTATAATTTATACAATTAGCTCAATTGTATAAATCAAATGGAAACTTCATGTGTGTTCAAACACACAAATGCACACCCTAGATGGACATTCAGGGACTTTCTAAGTATCAATTAATTCTTAGAAATGACTGTAAATCTGGATATGTCTGATATCGATACATTTTAAAGTTTAGAAGTAAAGTAGATGCACTAAAGCAGATAAGAAGAGATTATGATCACATGATATAAACCCTGCTGATACATACATAGACAGATATGAAATAAAATTCACATCTCTTTCAGAGTAATTTTTAATGAAAAACCAATTTTTAAGTATACATTTGACATTGTGAGACTATTGACAGAACTTAAACATGATAAAACCCAGCCAGATATTGGTAGTATGAGATAAATGCTTAGAAATAAGATTAAGATTGTGGGTAAAATCTCAAAGATAAACTCATAGAAATGATGCAGTAAACTCTGGATGTAATGTGATTTCCAAGGAGATGACTGCAAATAACTTTAACACTAAATCTGTGGAATACATAAAAATAGATTGTACACAAGAAGTTTAGAATCTGATTTATCCCTCCCAATGTTCTGACTTGTTAACTGATGTGTTCTGCCAGTGTAAAATCTGCCAGGCTCAGTGTGACGCATGCCCAGCGTGGTGATGGAACCTGGAGAGACAGCTGTTCTTCCAATGTTGACTTCTGTGTTCTTCTTCCAAGTCTAAATTGAACTTCCTGCTTTTCACTTGCCAACATTCCTCCAATCAGCAGTCAATACCTCACTCTGCCTACCCCTTCCAACTCCACCCGCGTCAAACTGAATAAAAGTCCGCTGCTTCTTTGTCTGCCTCAGAGGTATCTTGCACTCTTCTTCTGCCCTCCCGTACTGCAATAAAGGTCTTTTTTTCCCTCCCCCCGCCCCTTTCTGCTTTCCTCTTTCTGCTTCTCTATCTCACCAAGGAAAACCCTAACATTAATCTCTGTTGGGGGTACAAAATGTATAGTTGCTATACACAGTTCTCTTCATTATACTAAAGCAGAGGATCTATACAATGGATTGTGAGAAATTATCAAAGTTATAAATAGCAAACGAATGTGGATTTTTGATGCAATTACACTTAGAAGGAGTTAGAACGAAGTAAAGGGAAATAAAAACTAATTTATAAAGAAAAAAGTCTGAATTTGAAAAATTAAAAATTTTCATGGAAGAAAGAATCAATGATATTCATTATGGCAAAAAGATATAAAAATTCTTAGGACAAAAATAGCTTTGTCATCGATCACATTTTGTACATGGCGAGACAGAAAATAATTACTAAGTATTGTAAGTACAAAGCCGGATGTGGTGATGCACACCTGTAATCCCAGTACTCAGGAGGTTGAAACAAGAGAATCCTTGGCAGTTTGAGACCAGCCTGGGTTACAAAGTGAGTGCAAGGCCAGCCTGAGCTGCATAGCAAGAACCTGTCTCAGAAAGACACACACGTGAATTGTAAGTACGTTTGAGAGCAGTCACATAGAAAATTCTTTTTAACAAGTGTTGTGGTGCCAAAGTAGCAGTGAAATAGGGTAGCATGAAGTTTTCAAGGTTTTTAAGTCTTAACTGTTTTAACATTAGAGGGAAATTTTTGATTGTTTGCAGAAGATACATCCAGTCCAAGAAAAAAAAAGGCATAAATAAATATATGTAAGAAAGAAAAATGAGCACAGCATATCGTCATTATTTAATATTTTTTTTTTTAGATTTTGATTTTTTTGAGGCAGGGTCTTTTTATATAGTTGAGGTTGGCCTCAAACTTGTGGCCATCCTCCTGCCTCAGCCTACAGAATGCTGGGATTACAGGCATGCACCTCTATGCCCGGTTCTTTTGATCGTTTTAGAGGCAAGAAAAATTCTTAAGTGAAGAACTTTCTGCTGGAAAACAAGAGTTACATGTAATTATGTGTGCACGTACCTGTGTGCAGTCTCTGTGTGTCTGTCCCTCTCTCCCCTCCATCTCTCCTCTTCTCCCTCTCATCTCTTTCTGCTTTCTTCTTTTACTCTCGCTCTACTGTAAACATATTTAATGTTATTCATAACATCCCTCTCTCTATTTTCCTCATTCTTTTGTCTACCTCCTCCCTCTTTTCTTTTTTCTCCTCCCTCTTTTTTGTGGTCTAACAAAAAATGGCAGTGACTTAAGCATAACTGTGTTAAAGCATGTGTTTAGCATGTGTCAAGCTTAACTTCAATTCCTGGCACCAAAACAGAAAGGAAAGGAAAGTGGAATAGAGGAGGAGATGGGAGGAGGGAGGCTAAAATTGCACAGATACTATTTTGGAGATCTGAGTAAAACTGAGTGAAAGTACACTGACTTCTCTTGATCTTGTCTGGAAAGCATGGGTAGGAGTTCACCACCACAAGGAACAAAAAACAAACCTGGTCACCAAGTTTTAAGGAAGCTGACGACTTTTATAAGGAACTCTGTGGGAAAGATTAGAAACCGGTAGACTAAAAATTATGGATTGGAGTTGATTAAAAATGAACAAAGAATTGAAGATCACTACAGGTTCAGTCCATTAGCATTGGATTAGATTATTGGAGAATTAATATCTGGTAAAAGAAAAAGGAAGACTTATTTTCCCAAATTCTGGTATTTGGGGAACAAGAGGAGAGAAGGTAAAATAGTTGTCAACTATAGTCAAGACCCGGAAATGCATTTAAGACAGAATGATATAGAATGAATGTTGTACGTTTGTTTAATTGCTTGTCATGGAGCAGTCTGGTTTGAGAAATAGCTTAATAGGAGAGAGAGAGAATCGCCAGAGGATAACACACCCTGGTGCATTTGTGAGGCATGTTTGAAGAAGCAAACTGTGGGAACAGTGGATAAGTTGGGAGTAATGAAATATTTTTTGAGTGCAAGTAGCAGTGTGAAATTAGTTCTGAAACATAGAATGACATTTATCTGACCTTGTAAAGAATACACAAAATGTCAGATTTGGAGGATTATTTTCACATTTATAAAAGTAGCAAGCCTATATGATGTAATTGTTTTTTTTAATCTGATTAAAATGTTTATATTAGTTTTCTACATATGTTGATTTCTAACTAGAAGAATGTCCCATTTAATTTGCAGTTCTTTCAAATAAGGAGTTGTAATTAATTTTTAGGAATACTTCACTTTTTTCTTTTCAATAAATATTTGCATAAAATATTGGAAATACTTTTAACCCTTTTGCTTTTGAGTTTAATGTTAAACCACTACTTCTCTTTGTTTTCACCAACTTTTAGCTGTGTGAGAGTTCCTAATATCATTTATCCATGGCTAAAACATTGTGGTGTTTAATAAGAATCTGAATTTCTTTCATAAAAATATCTTTTGAGTTTGTATGGATGTGATTTTTAGTAGACAACTGTCTTACACATTCTAACATAGTAACTACAGCTATTATTAACAAAATGTTGCATTTTCCAATTAAAATATTACATTTTCTAATTAAACCATTGAGCTTCATCTGTTTAATACATAAACGAGTACTATATATTTAAAATAAAAATAAAATAAAGTGGTTTATTAGTATACATGCCCTAAATGAGCTAATGTGATTGTCTATATGTATTTTTACTTCCATTTTGTTTAGAAATAATGCAGCAAAATATTTTTTCTTTTTCTTTTTGTATACTGAGAATCGAACTCAGAACCTCACACTATCTCACAGACAGGCATTGTGCCACTGAGCTATATCACTGGTCCCAGTTTTTGGTCTTTGATGCTTATCTTCTATAAAATTTTTTGTAGAACAAAAGCTGTATTCAATACATATTATCTAAATTTAACCATAAAATTTAAGTAGTTCAATGTTTGTATTTATTTTACAAATTCTTAATGTTCTTTATCTTAATATTGTACATTTTAAAGATAGAACCTATTTAATACTATATTTAAGACATAGGCAATTGTACACACACATCATCATTATCAATATCACTATCAACAATTCACACTTATTAAACAATTGATATTTCAAGATATTTGTGTACCTCGCACATATAAAATGAGCGAATTCTCAAAACATATCTATGAAGGACTTAAAATTGTCATTTATAAATGACAGAGCTCATCCTTGAAGAATTTAGAAACTTATGGAAGTTACCTACCAAGTAAGAAGTAGAACCATGGCACAAACACAGGTTAATTAAATTACAGACTTTCTCACTGCAAAACTCTGCCTCCCATAATATTATAGTGATATACATTAGATAGATGCCTGGGGATAACATGAAAGAAATTCAACAAATCACTCAGAACAGTTTAAAGGCAGTGAATTAATGATTTCTTGACCGAGGTGTCACTATATTCTCACAAACAGGAGCAAAGAACTTGGAACATCGAGAGATGATACTGAAGAATTTCAATTTAAAGAAAAAGTCAATATGGGAAATTCACTGTGAGAATTTAAAGATGTTCAAATAAAGGATGTATGTATATATGTAAAATTCAAATAAATTAGTTACAAACATTATTTCTACAGTTAGTGGGTAGTCCGTAACTGTCAGTTGTATTATCTAACAAGTGTAAAAGGTTGAAGAGATTACAGGACTACATTGGCCACACCTGCTAATTTTACACATAGATGTATTGTTAGACTACTATATAAACTAATAGGTTGCTATTCCATAGTTTCACAGTATATAATAATCCATGTAACAAAACAAAGAAAAGACCTTTTCTTTTCCATATAAGCAAATTTAGTTATTTAGGTATAATATGTACAGCACAACATTGAATGTTGAATACTTGAGATTTATTATGTTTTCCAACTGCTTATGAAAATTACAGAAGATTCGAGATCAGACAAAAATTCTAGCTTTCAAATGACACTGCCTTTGGGTATTACTGCATTAAAGGAAAACAAGGTTGAGCTATTTATCATGAAAAGAAGAAAAGTACCAATTAAATCATGAATGTGGTCCAAATTTTTGAAGTATCCCAATGAGAAATTAAAACAAACCAATGATAATTGAGAATAACCATTTATCCAGTCTTACAGTAAGAAAATATTGACTCTGTACTAAATTGCTAATAATCACAGTACATTTTTAAGTGATGATAAGAGAGTGCTGTTTTTGTAACATCCTTGTAAATATAAACATGAAAACATGCTGTTTTTATCTAAATAAAACAGCATGGGAAATGATTTTGGGATCTCTAAAATTATTTCTTACTTTACATAAAAGTTTACATTAACTGATGTATTTCAGTAAACCAAAAAATTTCCTTTTAAAATATGTGCTATATATGCACCAACCCTCCCCAGGATAAATGGAATCATGTACTGCAAAACTGTACTAATAAAAATTTTAAAATATTAAATAAAACTGTGTATATGTATAAATGCGATAGTTTAAATTATCCCAAATTATGCTCATTTGTATGTATTACAAAATTCACATTACTAGAAAAATAGTGAAAAAAGTTTCTTATGCACATGATTTGTTATATTCATGTCAGAAAATGACATATAGTTATCCATAATGTGTTAAATTTTGGAGTGAAAGGGGCCAGGATATTGCTCAGTACAACTCCTGCCTGACAAGCACAAGGTTCTGAATTTGATTACCTACACAAAAAAAAAAAAGAAAGAAAAAAAATTGGATAAAAGCTCCTTCAATTATATGACAATTTTACTAATTAGGAAAGATAAAGTATTTTTTATTATAAAGATGAACTTAGCACATTTTATGTATTTCTTTATGCTATAGTTAAAGGAGCATTCTAATGCATGATAGAAAACAAGGCAGATGAACACTAGAAGCTCTGCTCATAGTTTTCATGTAAGCTTTTTTTTGTACTTAAAATCAAACTCGACCTCACTTGCCGGGCAAGTGCAGCATCACTAACCTAAATCCCCAGTCCAAGTTTGTAGGTAATATCAAGTAAGGCTTTAATACTTTTTTAATTGTATTGCTGGTTTTCGAAATGAAAAGACAGGGCTAGAGGACCTTCATGATACTGTCTAAACCTGGGTTCACCGACTGATAGAATTTTTTTTTATGGTTACCCCAGTGTGCCTTGCTTTCCTCAAAATGATTGTTCATACATTTACAGACAATAAACTCAAACAAAACAAAGCAATACAAAACCAGATATAACAAAAGAGCACTACAGCCCATCAAGTTGGCCAACAAGAAACCAGCGATGGCTACCGTAGTGTCCCATTTTTCAAAAGAGCTGCTTCTATTTTCTCACATATTGCAATCAAATTGTAGGAAAGGGGCTTAAGCCAATCAAATTAAAGAATAAAAGCACTGTTGGACTTCAGAACCTTTTTTCCATATTTATCGGGAATTTTCTATCTTATTGAGTCTCTCAGTTTCTTACACTAGGGAGACAATGCGGTGTTTACACATGTGTGTTTGGTTTATTTCACTGATGAGTATGGTCTCAAGTCGCATTCATTTACCTATAAAAACCTCCATGTGATCATTTTTTATAGCTGAATAGTACTCCAGAGTATAAAAGTACCACATCTTCTTTAGCCATTCCTCAACTGATGGGCATTTGGGTTGTTTCCAAGATTTGGCTTTACAAACTGTGCTGCTATAAACATGGGTGCACATATAGCGCTGTGGTAAGATGATTTCACTTCTTCAGGGAATATGCCCAGAAGCAGAATAGCTGGGTCAAATGGGACTTCCAGTCCTAGCTTTTTGAGAAACCTCCAGACTGATCTCCACAGTGGTTGCACCAGTCTGCACTCCCACCAACAGTGGAGAAGGGTTCCTTTTTCCCCACAGCCTCTCCAGCATTTATTGTTGGTGGTTTTCTTGATCTTGGCCATTCTTTCTGGAGTGAGATGAAATTTTGGAGTTATTTTAATTTACATTTCTCTAATGACCAATGATACTGAATATTTTTTCATGTATTTACTTGCCATTCATATTTGTTCAGCTGGGGAGTGTGTTTTCATCTCAGAAGCCCATTTTTGGGTTGGGTCTTTGAATTTCTAGGGCCTGATATTTTTTAATTCTTTATATGTTCTAGATAGAAGGCCTTTGTCTCAATCTGATAAAAGCCATCTATGACAAACCAACAGCCAGTATCACATTAAATGGTCAAAAACTGAAAGCTTTCACTCTAAAATCGGGAACAAGATAAGGATGTCCACTTTCACCGCTTCTATTCAATATAGTGCTGGAAACATTAGCCAGAGCAATTAGACAAGAGACAGAAATAAAAGGAATAAGAATAGGAAAGGAAGAAGTTAAGTTATCACTATTTGCAGATAACATGATACTCTACATAGAAGACCCACAAAACTCCATAGAAAGACTTCTGGATATCACAACCAAATTCAGTAATGTAGCTGGATACAAAGTCAATACTCAGAAATCAGTCGCATTCCTGTACACAGACAACAAACGCACTGAGAGAAATAAGAGAAACCACACCCTTTACTAGCATCCAAAAAAATGAAATACTTAGGAATCAACCTAACAAAGGAAGCAAAAGATCTATTCAATGAAAATTACAGTACTCTGAAAAAAGAAATTGAAGAAGATCTCAGAAAATGGAAAGACATTCCATGCTCATGGATAGGAAGAACAAACATAGTGAAAATGGCCATTCTCCCAAAATCATGATACAGACTTAATGCAATTCCCATCCAAATACCATTAGCATACCTCACAGATGTAGAGAAATCATTCTTAACATTCATGTGGAACCACAAAAGACCTAGAATAGCAAAGGCACTTCTGGGCAGCAAGGGCAGGACAGGACTCATCACAATCCCAGACTTGAAAGTATACCACAAAGCTACTGTAATCAAATCAGCATGGTACTGGAATCAAAACAGACCTGAGGATCAATGGAATAGATTAGAAGGTAGAACCCCAACTACAAACACACTCCGCCACCATTATTTGTCAAAAATAATTTTGACAAAGGGGCCAAACATGTTCACTGGAAGAAAGATAGTCTCTTTAATAAATGATGCTGGAAAATCTGGCTTTCCATATGCCGAAAACTAAAATTAGACCAAATGAAAGAATCTTAACAGTGGTTCCTGGTAAAGTTAGAAGTCTATTATCTGAAATCTTAATGAAGTTTTAAGGAGTATTATCACTAAGCACTTTATTTCTCCTGACTGACTATCATGGGAAATAAAATAGTCATCTTTGGATTTTACCTAAGAACATAACTGAGTTTTTAAAATTTGCATAGATTAACCAAAATAAATTTTATATGACAAAAGATATTCACTAGACTTTGCTTTTTTATTAGATTTAATTGATCTAATTTTCATTAGATTAAATATAATTGTATATATTTATGATGTAAGCTGTGATGTTTTGGTAGATGATAAATACACAGGTAGGGTAATGATTAAATTAGGAAAATTAGCATATCCATCAACTTATGTATTTATTATTTTTTGAAGTAAGGTAAGTATACTCTTCTAGTGATATATATATATATGTATAATATATATATATATATATATATCATATATATCCATTACTCCCTACTGCAGTGATTTTACATTGCAATATAACAATAGAACTTCTCTTGTCTACTAGTAAATTTGTACATTTCACCTGACCAAACTTTTCCAATTCACCCCTCTTTTTTTCTCTGCTAAGCACTTTCTTTCTCCCATGAAGCCCACTTTAATAGTCTACTTATCAGTAGGAACTTACAGTATTTTTTTCTCTATACTTGGTTCATTTTACTTAACGTAATATCTTCCTGTGTATCCATGTTGCCACATATGAGAGAATTTCATTTTTATAACTAAACAGTATTTTACTGTGTATGTATATGACATATTTGTGATTCACTCAACAAAATTTGACTTTTAAGTGGATTTCAAATCTTGGCAGTTGTTAATAGCACCGTTATAAATATTAGAGTGCAGATTTTTCTTCCTCATACCCATTTCATTTCTTTTGAATATATAACCAGCAGTGAGATTGATGGGTCATAGGGTAGTTCTATTTTTATTTTGTTCAGGGACTTCCACATTGATTCTCACAGTGGCTGTACTAATTTACATTCTCAGTAAGACTGAAAGTTTCTGTCACTAGCATTTATTTTTCTTACATTTTTGAGAATGGTCATTGCAACTGTGGCAAGATGATATCCTATTATGTTTTTTAATCACATTTCCCTGTTGATCAGTGATGTAAGGCATCTTTTCAAATATATATGATTGTCTGTGTGTTTTCTTTGAAAAACGTCTGATTAAATATTTTGCCCAGTTTCAATCAAATCATTTGTGCTTTTTGCTATTGACATATTTTAGTTTCTTACATGTTCTAGATATTAGCCCCTTGTCATAGGTAGAGCATGCAAATATCATTCTGTATGTTGTATCTTCATGAACTGCTGATTTAGAAGCTTTTTATAATTTGATATAATTTTTTTGCCTATTTTTGTTTTTATTTTCTGCCATTCTGAGACCCTATCCAAAAATTCTTTCCCAGTCCAATGTCTTGAAGCATGTTCTTATGTTTTTAGATACTAGTTTTCATATTTTCAAGACATGCTTTAATCTTTCATTTGATTGTTTATGGTGAAAGACTGAAGTTGACATTTATTCATGCAAGGAGTTATCCAATTAAGTCAGCTACATTTTGCTAATATATGTCTTTGGTTCTTTGTAAAGCTCAGTTAGTTGTAAATGCATGTATTTTTTTTCCTAGATTCTCTGTTCTATTGAGCTATATTTTCTGCTTTTATGCTAATATCATGCCATTTGATTACCTTAGATTTGTAATATATTTTGAAGTTAGCTAATGTAATGTCTCTGGGATTTTTTGTTGTAGTTGTTGATCAAGCTTGCTTTGGCTACTCAGAATCTTTTGCAATTTCATTCAAATATTTGGAATTTTTTTATCCTTTTCTGTGAGACATGATTGCAAACAAGGACAATTTAAATATTTTCTCTTTCAAATTCCATTTATTCCTTGATCTTGCCAGAATGCTCTTGGTAGAACTGCCATGCTATGCTGAGCACTGTAACTTGTAGAAGTGGACACCTGTCTTGGTTACTTTTCTCTCTTTGTTGAGACAAAATACCTGACACCCAACATGAAAGAAGGAGAGGTTTATTTAGCTTACAGTTTTTGGAGGTTTCAGTCCATACTCACCTGACTCCAAGGCAAGGTGGCGTGGCTGAGGGGCAGCTGTTCCTGGTGGTCTGCAAACAGTATGAGCGAAAGGCAAAAGAGGAAAACAACTATACCTTCCTCCCTCCCTTATATTGTATGCCTGCTCCACCCCTGTGTGGGTGCAGCACTACACCGCTAATCTCAGTGCCAGACAATGAACCAATCACAATTTCTAGATTCAGCCACCTCCATGACTGCATGAGGCTTGCAGGGCCACCTAGATACAAACCATAACAACACCCTTCCTGTGTCCATATTGTATTGTAGTGGGGATTGAACTCAGAGCCTCATGTATATTGGACAAATACTCTATCACTAATCTAAAGCTTCAGGCCTTTCCTGCTTCCATATTTTAGAGGGAAACATTTCAATATCCAATAAAATTGATATGTCTCAAGGAATTAGGATACATGAAAGTGTATTTCTATAATGTAAGGATAATTAAACTTCTATAGTAACTTCTATAGTAAACATATTTTTGGTAGTGTACTAAGTGATAAATTGATGTTAATGTTATTGCACATCGATCAATAGTAAGAAAAATATGAAAAGAAGATTCACAGTATAAACTGTATGAAATATTTAATTGATTTAAACTAGACTATCTCAGGAAATATGATGTATTGATGACTGAACATATATTTAAAAATATTAAGTATGAATTTCACAGTTGAAGATCTTGTCACAAGATCTTGGAAGTTATGAAAAAATATTAAGAAGTTTGCAACATTTCCATAGATACACAATGATATTTATCATTCTTTCAACTACTGTATACTTGATATACTCTCCTTTATAGGTCACCACAAAAATAACTTAGATTCATAAAGCATACTACATTTCACTAAAACAACAGTGGTGTGAAAAAATACTCATCACAAAGAAAATTGATTTACTTAATCTGTGCATTTATTTAATGATCCCTAAAGTCTACAAAATTTTTATTGTAAATAATATTTGTACCAGGTGAGGTGGTGCACAACCTGTAATCCCAGCACTCTGGAGGCTAAAGCAGGAGGATCGTTGGGAGTTTGAGACCAACCTGAGCTACAGAGCAAGTTCAAGGCCACCCTGAACTGCATAATGAGGCTCTGTATCAAAAAAAAACAAACTTGTGTGTGTTCATTTAGTTATGTTGCATATTCATATATTTTTATAAATATATCTTATTTATTTATTTGATACTGGGGATCGAACTCATGACCTCATGTTTGCCAGGCAGGTGCTTGTGCTGCTGAACTAAAATCCCGGCCCTATAAATATATTTTAAATGCTACATTGCCTATCCACAATTTATAGTTCATTATACATGCACAAAAACCATAGGCAGCTATTGTATTTTATATATTAACTATTTTTTCTATATATTCCCAATATTTGCTTCTGTATGTGTTATATATTTTATGGATGAGTTTTTTTTTTTGGTACAATCCAATCTAACACACACTTATATGAAACTCATTAAATCTCTTTACAACTTTTTCATGAGTGTAATAAATACCATTAATTTTTCTATTCAATGGCAGGGAAACTGACTCTCAAATATTTTTAGCTGTCTGCAATCATGTAGCTACTAGAATCCCTAAGTGCGCCAACGTCTGCTGACTCATGGAAAAAACCCAGAACTCTTTTATTCTTCTACTCTGTGAAGTTCCTTTGCAGCACTGATTCAACAATACAATGATTCAAAAGCACCTAGAACATATGTGGTCTGTGTCACTGACTACATGAGATAAACATTTGAGCAAATGTTACAAAACTCGAAAATAAATAATATATATAAAAGCGACCATTACAAAGGCGGAGACTACTGGTGACCACTTCTGACTTTATCCATTTGTTACTTTATAAATATTCAAGGATCATATATTATGTACATGATTTTAAGTGTGTCTTTAGTCTTTCTCAAGTTAATTCTCTTAATAATTATGCTCACTGATACAGGTTGCTATTTAGATCATTATTTTCTTTTAAAAGTAAAATCTTAAGGAAAACAGGAAATTCAAAGTTCCAGTCAAAGTAAGCCTATTAATTTGGGTAGAAGTCCAATAAAATTTCTGACATCCTTAAAACAGTTAACTACATAACATGTCTGATAAGCTATACTCCAGGAAATAATACTTATATGTATATATGTTTGATCTGATTTTTCAATTATGTTAATCACACTAGGTTAGTTTTAAAACACAGAAATGATAAATAATGGAGGCCAATGGCAAATCATTGCATTAAATATATGTGAATATATACATTGCCTGAATTATAATAAATAAATTAATATGAGAAACACAAGTATAACAGAAACAGAATTTCCTTGCATAGACCTTTGGGGAATAATTGTGGTGCATGATCCCTAGTAAGATACTTACATGCCTTAAAAGTTTACTCAGTATGTTAATGTTCACAAATCATTTGTTCACTTAATCCTTTCTTCATCCCTTACCTTGTGGGTCCCACAAAATGGGGGTTATTTGACAAATTTTATTTTAGATGTGTGTGCTAGACAGTGTTACCCAAAAACAAAGAATGTTTCAATTTATGAAAGAAAATTAGATTTTCAAATTTATATCTGAACCATCTGTAAATTTGAAAATATTTAATATTGATTTGTTCTGCTTACAAATTTCAAGTTATGATGGCTATCTCATTTAAAGATCATATAAAATATGAGTTAGAAAGGTAGGAAAAACATATGTAAATTTTCACATTAAAACTGGTATCATTGTAGCAGTATATGCAAAGTTATGTTGCATGAAGAAGTCTTAATTATATACATATGTATTTATGTGCATATACCATGTATACATATGTGAGTGCACATAATAAATTTCATGCTCAACATGTTTTTACTAAAAATTCACATAAATATAAAAATTCAGAAGGGGTAAAGGGAAGTAAATAAAGATTTATGAATAGACAGGGTAGAAATATAAGTAAAGGCAGAGATGGTGCATTTGTGCACTTTCTCAAATACTATCTGTGCCAACATAAAAGAGAAATAGATTCAAATAAGAAAAACATCTATAATTTAAAAAACATTCCAAAGACCACCATTGAGATTTGCTTCATTTTAGCTAAATCAATATTATATTAAACTCCAAAGAAATGATGAGTCTTGATAATGAAATAAGAATTAATCTGTACATGTAACAAGCAGACAAATCAAATATCTTACAATGTGGTGAAAATATTTCCAAAATTACTAAATTTTGATATTTAAACTGAGATATTTGCTGTGTATTTTGCTGGAACCTGATTTATATTTGCTTTCAACACTGCTAAAAATGTGGATCAATACTGGTAATAAATCTTTAAATGCTTTTTAACCTTACAAGCTCTTTATAAGCTGAAAGATAATCAATAAACAGGTAGAAAAACTGCTTGTGATTCATCTTTTAAGACAGTGTTACTCTATGACTTAATGCCAATAACTCTGAATACAAACGTCAAAATCAATTTTTTCCTGAAGTTATTTGAACAGATAAAAGAATATGAAATAATCACTTTGTTTACAGATTTGCTAGATTATATTTAGTCAAAATAATACTTAGCTATTTTATGTGTGTTGCCGTAGAAAAAGGTAATAAATTTATTCCACTATGGCATTTTTTTCTAATCAGGTATATTACTAATTTTCAGGATGTGTTTATAAAGCTGATGCCAAATCAAATGTGAAATTTTTATTTATATAGAATTTTTCAAATCATGTAGTGGCTGTTGTAGACAGATTTTTATATTTAAGGATCAAGAGAAAATTCAAAGACAGTAAAATAAGAGAAACTTCACATTTTATATCACTTTAATCATCTTTTAAAATTAGTTTTTACTTTGTTTCTTTGTAGTGATTTCTATAAAGTCTGTAACAGTGAGTCTCACAATTGATCTACTGACGCAAATAGCAATTTTTGTTTTCATTTTAAATTCCTACTATAGGAATAATTTTCTTATTAGATTTAAGATTCATTTTTGCTTTTATTATTTAACAATTGATGAAGTTTCATCTTAAAAATAATAAACTTTTAAGGGCCAGGGATCAAGCTCAGTGGCCTAAGTGCCTGCCTGGCAAGCGCAAGGTTGTGAGTTCAATCCCTGGTGCCACAAAAAAAAAAAAAAAAAAAAAAACACTTTTAATAATCTTAAACTTTATCATATAAAGAATGAATCCTAAGTACATATATAAAAACATTTAAGAAGACAAGGGATCACAAAATGGAATGCAGATTGTAAAAGTGATCTAATTTTATAAGAAACATGTGAAACACCCTCACAGAAAGGAGCAAGCAAAAAAAAATTCTTGACAAAATAATTGATCACCGGGAAATGATGGATTTCTTTAAGACTGTAAGAAAGAAGAATATATGCTAATTCCGATGCCATACATATGCACACTAGGATTGGAAAACGAATGACCTGGATAACTAAAGTTAAGATTCAGATTTCTCCTTGATAGCAGCAGGAGGTTGCGGACAAGCAGAGAGCAAGTGTAGAATAGTACTTTCAGCATTTGGTTAGATTTGGAGACAGTGACATGAACTTACGCTACTTAATAAGCTAAAAACATGTGTAACACAGATAAGACCCATGTTAATACAGTAACTGCTACTGTAGAAGAAATACAGCAGTGTTGATCATAATCTATGAAGACACAGTCTGAATGTTAAATCTGTACCATCTGAATATTAAAATCTTGGAAGATTAAAATCTTTAACATCCAAAATTTTACAAATAACAATCTTAAAAGACTAAATATTTGTAATTTTGCAAGATGAAATCCAGAGAACTGCAATTTCTATTGAAAAATATAAGGCTATGTAAAAGGGAGTAGAAATTTGAAATCTGGGGAAGGAACTGCATGTTTTTGGTTGAACACAGGACAGTTGTCAAATAATTCAATGATGCATTACTTTTGCCCCTTAACAAATAGCACTATATTTAATCCTCAAAAAACTGCTTTGTTAGAGAATAAAAGAGAGTATATTGAGTTAAGTGACTTTAGAGATGAAAAGCATTTGCTGATACAGAGGTTACTCCAGTATATGATTACTGGATTCCTATACTGGATTACTCCAGTATGTGAAACACTTTCAGTCATGAACAATCCTTGTTAAATGATATGACGAGGAATTATTATATTTATGACCAGTCTAACATTAAAGAAAAAGACTAATGTATGCTTTTTGCATAATAAATTGTACTTTCAAAACTATTGTTTTTATACTAAATATATATAATTCATGTCCCTACTGGTTCTGAAAATGCTAACGTGCGTGTGTGTGTGTGTGTGTGTGTGTGTGTGTGTGTGTGTATGTCTTTATCTATTACTGACTGGAAAAATGGAAGGAATACATCAAATCTTATTTGATGCTTTGATGGAATTTGCAGAAGGAAGTGGATTGCAATTTAATCACAAACTATAATCAGAGAACTGTAAATATATCAAATTAGTGTGTTTTGTGACTTTTAAAAATTATATTTTTAACTGAGACATAGAAACGAAAATTATTGTTTAAATTTTAAATAAATAAAAATATCTCCTCAAAAATATCTATATCTCTTTATAGTGAAAACTTAAAATTCTTTCTGCTAGTTATTTCCCCCCGTGAAAAAAAATACCAGTACATCAACATCTACAGTCTTGCCACTTCACAATAAAACACCAGAACGTCTTTTTCATATCTAACTGTGACTTGGAACACATTAATCACTCTCCTACCAAAATTCAAGAAGTTTTAATTAATTAAAGTTAAAAAAAAGGCAAAAGAAACCAGTGAAGTTAATGAGTGGTTTAAAAGTAATTATTATATGTGCATAGTAAGATAAAAGACACTTATTCCATTGTGTCCCTGTTCATCACCAGCACTGTTTTGTGCTATATTCATTTAAAAATGCACGTGAAGGAGTTTTGTATACCTAACGCATCACAGAATAATGGTGCAGAAGATACGAAAATTTAATTGAGAATACTTACGTTTGTGTATATGAAATTATAGAAGACTTTCAAAAACAGCAATGACACCTAGAATATTAATGGATATGTGTTCTCAGAAAATGATTCCCTAAAAAATAAAACGAAGCATTTTCATCCTATGAAAGACTTCAACATACAGTTATGAGCATATAACTGTCAGACAGCTTTTATGTGCCACCTAAATGCAATTGCTATAGTGGAATCTTACCTTTCCTTCTTTCAAATTTCTGTTTTAGATTTGTTAAAGTTTTAAAAGTTTTTCATACCACAATTTTAAATTATCAGCATTTTTTTACAAATTGCTATTCTATGCATTTCGTCTTTGCATCATTTTCACTATGGAGGTATAATTGTGTATTATACTGTATTTATAGATTCCTAATGCATCTTTTTGCAAATTTGACTCTCAAAAGTTCATCAAATGGTTGATATGTGTAAGCATTGTGTGGAGTAATTGAATTTTCTCAGGCACTAAAGAGATGTCATTTTTGTATACCTGCACTTGCAAAAGATAAAATTTCTTGAGTTTTCAGTCTTTGGACAACTGGGTAGGGTGCTGACATGTGGATTTGCCATGTTCTTACAAGTTTTCCAAGGAAATACCTTTTTAAAAATAAAAGAAATTTTTAAAAATTAATTTTTGATTATTTTTAGGATTACATATCTAGAATTTTAATATTTTGAAATTTTATAATTTAGCAATTTTAGACTAAGATTTTTAGACTATAGATATTCTAACTTTTCAGCATTCAGGATTATAGCATTTGAAATTGGGACTTTTAGGGACATAGCTTAAACTCCAAAAGTATTTGAGAGGGAAAAATAAAATAAGTGAAAAATTATAAGGAAAGAAAAGTTTTTTTTTTTTACAAAAAAGTGAAGAAAAGTCAGTGAAACAAGGAAAATTTTATGCTTGTATAAACAAGTAAATTGACTTATTCTTCTAAATATTATTGTAAATTTATCAGGGTAGCAAATAAGTAATCCTTAAGTGAAATACTTGGTAGTAGTCAATGGTGACATTAAAATTTATTTGAACTTAGTCATGCTTTAAAATTCTCATTAGCCCCTCTCAGTGTGTATACATGTGTATATTTCATAGGTAACAAAATATACTGTCAAAATTTCACCATATGCCTGAGAA
>RJWT010009749.1:0-24840 GCA_004365215.1 Cuniculus paca | reverse complement strand
CTGCTTCCATTTTGTTAGGACTTTGATATTAGTGATTTCATTTTGATATCTACAGTGTTCACAAATATATTTTCAATATTCTTTATGCTCCTAAGATCTCACAGTATGACACTGATGGGGTGAGCTTTCCATCCTCTCTGTGAGTAAATCAGATCTTTTTATTAATTAGCACCAAGTATACTAAGTTAATACCCAAAGAAAATATTTAAGCGTCATGAGTTTTTTTATGACATTATCCCCTCCACTCAGCTAGACTGCTGCCTAAAAGACCTCAGCAGAGAGAGTTATTCAGTGAAAGGTGGGATTTTTTGTCATCATTGATCTTAAAATTCATATTCCAAGGAAACTAGACTCTCACATCTTGACAGTCACTTACATCAAAACTAGAGAGAAATAGAAAGCAAATTTGAGGAGCAAGGGAAGAAGAGGAGGGAGGAAAAAAATTAATAAAATAAGAAAACAAGCCACAGATTCTTGACCAATAAGTCCAGGATTCAGGAAGAACAAGAAGCATTAAATATCTGACAAAGTTCTGACAGAAAATGAAAAGAAAAAGATAAATATGGAGCTGAAGGAGAAAGAGAACTGCATAAAAAGTACCTTGGGTTCTGATGAGCAGCTTTTCCTTTGTTATTCCCTCCTTTAGCACAAGTCAGAACACACCCTGTGGATCACAGGGAACAACACTGTCTTTGTAAAGGACCATTGCTACAAAAATTAAGGGAGTGTAATAATGTCCTACAAGGTTAGTTGATAAACAATCAAACATTTTATGACATGGTGGAAGGGTGATAATGGCTTTTAATTGCTACATGAATTTTAAATGGTTCTTCAACTCTCATGTTAGCTGCAAAGTATTGGTTCATATTATTTCCCCTCACGCACACAGCTTGCCTCCACGATTCCACCTTCTTGAATGTGCCTCTCTGTACAATTTAAGTAGATTAAGTCATAATGCATCTCAATCCATATTTTCCTGTGGGTTTGAACCAGCATGAGAAACGAGCATTCTAATGTGTTGAAGAGAATGCTATGCCCTTCTCTCTACCACACACTAACTCTGTCCCAGTGATGAAATTAAACTCAAGGATATGAGTGTTTAGTACATCGATAAATATACCTTCAGGTGGCAACACATTGAACAGAGCACTCTAACATTTTAAGAGAGAAGAACTTTCTTTCAACAATCTCAGTGATTTAGAGCAGTACATCTCAAACATTAATGTGCACACAAATCACCTAGGGATCTTGTTAAAATTTAGTTTCTGATTCAGTAATTCTGCATTTCCAACATGTTCCCGGGTGATGCTGAGGCTGCCAGTCCACATACTCATACTCTGAGTAGCAAGGATTTGAGAAGAAACATGTGAAGGAAAATAGTGCCAGTTTGCAGTAGAGCCTGAGTAACAATAAAGCTTCAAAGAAACATAAAATTATAAAATTCTAGTAATAATAAATAAACATGTGTGCATTCTTGAGATTGTTCAAACCATCACCATGAAAGATAGGAATCTTCGTATTTTTTGATTCTCAGGTCAATTTATGGCTCTTAAGTGAAAAATCCAAGAGGTAAATTTGCACATGTAAAATCTATAGGTACCTTCCTGAAAGTTACAGTGTGTCAGTGTTCAACTGCATGGCCTTTTTTCTTTGCTGACCAAAGGAACAGACTGAAGTTCCCCTTCCTACTATACTTTTATTTCTCTTAAGACACATGTAGGAGGCCGCGTGTGGTGGCACATTCCTATAATCTCAGCACTCGGGAGGCTGAGGCAGGAGGATTGGTGCAAGTTCAAGACCAGCCTGGGCTACAAAGTGAGCCCAAGGCCAGCCTGAACTGCATAATGAGACCCTGTCTCAAAAAGACTAAATAAATAAATAAATGATACACATGGAAAGTGATGGTGATTAGGGTATAGGAAAGAAACAGACTTCTTATAAAGACTCAATTACACAAAAATTTAAAAAATGTTATCTGATTTCATTCTCCAGTCTGATTAATAAGGAAACTGACCCCATTTTAGTTTTGTCAAGGTCACCTTTCAGTTCTTATATTCAGTTCAAAGTTAATCGCTGGGAAATCTAGGGCTAAGATCTTGAATTCTATACCCACAATTTATGGTTTTTGTGTATGGTCTACAGTGTTAAGATTTTCCATTTTGAACTTCTAATTATTGGCAAACAACTTGTGAGTATAAAACTTTACAGAAAGTGAAAACATGGGTTCCGATTTGGTATCTCAAGTGACTTACCAGAGAAGGAAAGCCTAGTGTCCTCCTGCAGGTCCAACCAGCTACAAGCAATAGGTCAATCTTGTCCATGTAGACCTAAGAATACAGAAGCAGAGACAAGAACTAGCTGATTTAAAAAAATGCATGAATACTTATGAGTGCTCTGGGCTTAAAATAAGTGCTTCAGAGAACTAATCATGGATATTACAACCAACATCCAAAGAAACTTACTCAAGAAAGGGTCTGTTTCAAAAATGAGGATTCAATCATCCCATGTCAGAGAACATTGCTAAGGATGCTTCCTTTCTCTGAAACTGTTTGCTTGTATTTGTGTCAGGAAGAACAGAGAGACTCATTAGGTTGATTTTAGACCAAACAAGAAACTTTTCATGAAGTGTTTTCCTATGCTCAAAATGAGAAACTGTTAACTGCATGTGAGGTTTAAAACAAAATTCATTTATTTTGATCTTTTGCACCATTAGCAAACATTCTGGAGCATACTATTTTCCAATTTCTAAGATCTCTGCTTTGAGTATCATGCTGCATACTGATAGAAAATCAAGTTCTAGATGACAAGGACAGAAGAGAAATTTAAAAGTACCCTTACCCTTAAGAAGCTCATAGTCTAGTTGGGAAAAAATAGGTAAGTCCATGGAAAGCTCCTGAAGAAAGCAAAGAAGTTGGCCTTGTCTCAGTATTAAGTAATAAAGCCTCGAGTTTCCAGAATGGAATGATCCGCAGCCTCATGAGCAACAGCACATACTCTGACCCTAAATTCTCAATGTTCAAATCCTGGCTCCTCCAGTTACTATTTATGTGACCTGGGCAGGTTAATTAATTTCTTCGTGCCTTCATTTTCCCATTCATAAAATCATGGAAACGTAGTAACTGCTCACATTGAGTTGGCATGAAGACTTCAATGGATTATATACACAAAGGTTTCAGAATACTGTCTGGGACAGATAAAGGCTACAAATGTGTAGGTTATTTTAATTCCTGTTCAATGAAGGGCACTGCTTGATTTCTAATGCCTTAATTTATAACACAATCTTTCTAAAACCTACCGATAAGAGAGCAAATCAGAGAAACTATGGTCACATAGTTGGAATATTCTAGCTATCGTCCTGCCATGGTCTTGGGAAAGGGAGTGAGACACCCATCTCCAAATACAACAAAGCACAACCCAAGTTTGCTCTGTGTGGTTCACATTATCTCCCATTTGTCATGTGTGCCAGACCAACTACAGCAAACTGACTTGGTGTGTTTGCAACCACTAAAAGCAGGCTCAGCCTGGTGGGTGTAATCTGTTACCAGAAACTTTGGCAAGTACTTCATGCTTAGAGCAGAGCTGATTTACAGTAAAGAGAAAGAATGGAAGGGCGAAATATTAAAATAAAGTGCAATCATGTTGCTATTTAAAATGGTTACTGCCAGCAGTATTGCAAAATAATGCTGGCCCGCAACCAGCAAGCTGCACCTGCATAGATTCCAGCTGTGGAATACTGGAACCCTCACTGTGATTGCTCAATAATTCTCCTATTTAGCACCAATGGCAAAATTTGGCAAATCTCATGTATACACACACACACACACACACATATTCACACCCAGACACATGCACACACGCACACCCTGGTAGTTTGCTTTGGCCTGTATCATTAAGACACCAAGTCATTCTAAGATTGTCAAAAGGGTACTCTTTTATCACTACCTTTAGAAAATATTTTTTCCTTTTACTCTCTGAATGGAAATTATGCCTGGGTTTATATCCAACCTTGTTGAGCTCCTCTTCAATCAGGCACCATCTCTACTATGAATATGGCTTTATTTCCTCCGTTTAACATCTGTACACTTCTAGACAAGTTTGCCTACTTTGAGGAATATCCATTTAAAAGCCAAGGTGCGAGATTCATTTACACAGTACTGTAGTTTCTGCTTTCTGATCAAGTCATAGTGAAAAGTATAGCAATAATAATAATAATGTCATAACATTCAGTGCACATGTTGTATAAAGAATTCATGTTGATGTCTAAGTGGAACTAACTTAGTTTTGGGCAGGAGGACTAGGTATTCTGCACAGGTTAAACCATTTAGCAACACCCTACCTGCTTGCCTGGGGACAGGATGCTTTCTGGACCACAGTTTGCTCCTCTGTACAACAGTAGTTACAGAGACTATTCTGCCCAGCTCACAGGATTGCTGTGAGAAATCTAATAAAAAAGCACACATGAAGAGAGTTTTGAACTATACAATACCTTAGGTATACCACCCAAGGGACTAAATTAAAACAAAAACTTATTTTAAATCCTAAGGAAGCATTTCAGAAAAGAGGTAAGGTATAAGTCTTCATTCTTCCCTCTTTATAGTCACCCATTTTAGTGATCTTCTAAAACCAAGTATTTTCTCTTGCCAACAAACATTTTAAAATATTCTGTAGCATGAATGTGAAACACAAAATATTAGCGAAGGATTTGATTCCCACACAGAGACCTTCTCCTTGGTAACTTTAGCTATGGCTTAAAGATCAGTGCATGGTGGTAGGCGGGAAAGGTCTCTGAGACTCTGAATAAGACCAGAGAGAAATTTTACCAAGAAAGGGAAGTTTCAAAAGATGAAAATGAAAAATATAATGGAAAGAGAGATTCATTTGGACCTTCCTAGGTCAGTCTCTTTCATTAAAGCTGTACTGACAGATAAAATCAACGATTTAAGTATTTGTATTTATTTCTTATTACTGTCTCACTAGAAGAGAAAAGCATTATAAACAAATAATTATAACGAAATTCACTAAGTGTAACAGCAGAGAAGCACAAAGGAAAAATATTTAATGTGGCTCATAGGAATCGAGAAAGGTTTCTAGAAGAAAAAATTCCTGAACTGGGGAATAATAACAATCCCATAACTAGTAGACACTGAGGAAAACGGCATGCCCCAAGAAACCATCCCTTTTCCAACTGGAACCAACCCTTGATTCCTCCAATAAACTTTGTGAAAATAATTCATGTTTCATGTAGAATTTTGTCTATTCCCAGCCTTGCAGAACACATGTATCTTCATTCCAAGCACTGATTCTGCTAAGTTAATCAAAAATATATAAGTATCTCACACCTCTTTTTTAACCAATAGCAAAAGGGGAAAAAACCTCCCCTTTACTACTTTTTCTAGAAGTCAGAGATCAAACTTTTTACCATCAGATACACAATTCTCGACTTCTCAGATGAGTAAAAGCTGAAGAAATATATCAAGAATGATGTTGGTGCAAGATAATTTGAACTTCCGCATCATCTCATGTTATTGAGTTGTTGGCATAATGAAATCACAAAATGAAGGGAATTCATTCCTTGCTACTTTGCTCTGTCAGCTTAGTCAATCAGCAGCCTCCTGCCAGGAGATGAATAAAAATGCAGAGCCTTGGATTCAAGCAGGTAACAAAGTGTACACCCATGGAGAAAGCACCTTTAGGCAGGAAACAAATGGAAGCAAAACTCCAGATTCTGGTCTGACCACTTCACTTCCTCACTATTTGCTCAATGCTTCTCATTCTTCCAGGGCCCATAATCCCAGAGCAAAAGCTTATTTCTCCTTCCATCTTGCCTGTCAGTGCAGAACACATACTTTGATGAAGCACTGAAAATGAAGAGTATGATACAGAGCCTTGAGCAAAAATCACAAAAGCACTGGAATATACTCGCATTTTTTCCATCTCAAGTTGGATAATGACTATAACCTTAACCAACTTTCTTTAAACTTCCATCTCTCCACTTACTCAACAGCAGAATTATTAGTTTCTAATATATGGAATTTGGCTGAGAATTGAAAGTATCTTTTGTTTTTAAATAAACCTTCAAGATCTTCTTCCAGTGGTTAATTTTACCTCTGTTCTGTTTACAATCCTTCTCCAGGTAAGTAGACCAAAAAGTACTAGGCTCACTAGGCTCACGCAAAGGTACAGTGGGTTCAGGGTGTTGGCTCCAATGACTGCCAGAAAGGACAAACCCGAAAGGAACACAAAAGACTTCAGATCCCTATTCCTCACACAGCCCTTTCGCTTGGGAGTGAGCTGGGCTACCCATGTTCAGATCAGTAAACTAGGTGCCTTATTTTAGAGAGGGATTCATCAGAAACTCATTAATAGGTTTGACCCCAGTACCTGATTAGCAATTTGTTCCTCAGTATTGTAATCAGAATGTAATGTTGCAAGGAAAATCATCTTTAAAAGAATTGAAATTTAGTTCTGATTTTCCCAGTAGCATTCAACTCTTTTGAAAATATATGAGTCTTCTTTATGTGCTCAGCCTACTAACACATAGCTAAGAGCCCAGGGAGTAAAATCCTGACAGTTCCTATTAAGGTAAAAATGAGGTTACAGAATTCATTTTCAAAGTTTATTCTCACTTTATTTTTTTTTAAAAAATTAAATTGGTACTACCAAATTTAATGACAAGGCTACCCTGCTGAGTTCAGAACCCGGAAAGCTATTGTCTCCCTGGTCTATGGATTCTACTTCTCGCTAATGTTTCTTATAATGCCACTAATAACCAACCATCAGCCATAAATGCCTTGTCATCTCATTGTTGTACACAGCACTAGCTGGAGCGGTGATACTGACAAATGAACCTGCGTAATCACTTTGGATGTCTTTGTTACATTTCACAGTGTGAAGATGGCTTCCGCTCAGCACGTCACCAAAAAACAAACAAGCGCTACTGAGGTCCTCTCCATCAATCTCTCCTCATTGTTGTCATCCCAACCCCTGTGCTGCCCTTACCCACCCCACCCCCCTCTTAAGAAAGAAAATGTCCCACATCTTTGAGGTTCACACCTTTGATACGTTTCTCCCACTGTTTCCTTGCCAACTACATCTCTAAAGAAAATGGAAATCCAGAGAGCAAAGGATAGAAAGAACACAAACTTTCTCTACTAGCCAGCACACTGTTTTCCTTGGAAAAAAATAATAATAAGCTCATTAAAATCCAGTTTAGTCTGACATTTTTTCTTTTACCTTTTCAATCTTTTTATCGTTTCAAATCATTAACTATCAGCATGAAGCTCAAAGGTAGTTCTTGCCATCCATGAAACAGTGACACATTTGACAATAATACTTTTGAAGAGCCTGTCACAGACTCTCCCCAAACAAGTCTCATTAATGCTCAAACTGTCTTTCTTTTCTCTCTGCTTCTTTTCTCCCGATTTCTCTCTAATTAGCTTGTTTCTTTATGCTCCCTTGTTCCACAGTTTGAGCTTAAAAAAAAGGAGGTGGATGTCGTTTTCATGAACCCCAAGGCCAAGTTAATCAGCAGAATTAATGACTCTATTATCCATTAGACTGGGGGCGGTAGTGCTTAACTCCAAGTACCCAGTGTTTGCTGTCTACCACACTTCTTCATTTTGTCTGACAACTGTAAAGTTTTGTTCTCACACAGCGGACTCTGAGGTTCAGCCTATTTGTACAGCATTTCTTTTTTCTTTCCTTCAGGATGTGACTCAGGAAGACAGGTTTGGAAGAACAGCCACCGCTGCAGTGTCCATGCTGAGAAAGTACCATACCATAAAATGAGGACAGATGAAAGGGAGACACAAGGAAGCCTAAAAAAGAATCCAAACCTGGTGGACCCTGTGCGACTTTCCAGGATCAATACTTCACTGCAGAACATTTCATAGTCACAGCAAAACAAAGAAATTCTTCCCTACCTTTTTCAAAATCATGCTGTGAAATAAAAGATACATGGAGATGTAAGCCATCAGAAAAGTTGATTTGATAAATCTTTAACAACTATAACTGAAGGTTATATGCTATTTGAAATTTCAGTTTCAATGGATGGAGGAGAAAAGATTTCTAATACTCTTGTCATTCCTTTTTAACACGGTTCAAGAAATGTCATTCTTTTATCCTAAAAGTCAATACTAACACAAAACCAATTAAGCACTGAGTATGTGTTCAAAATACTTTCTTTAGAAGCAGCTACCTCTAATCTACCAGAAGGTTACAAAGGTTTATCTTCTGTAATTCAACAAAAAAAATTCTCCTGTAAAGTTCCTGTTTTAATTCTTTAATGATATATTAATACAGATATATCTGGGCAACCAAATAGTATTACAAAGATTATAATAAATACCAAGACCATTCCACATGAAATTCTTTTTTCCATTTTCCTTTAGCTAGATGACATTCTCACTTAACAGAAAAAGATTTTTTGTATTATTTGGCAAGTTACCTTTATCCAAAAACTATTCTCCTCCAAAAAAATAACTTTTTAGGAAAAACTCTGGCCTTTCTTGGATTTGATATATCTTGAGCCAGAGAAGAATAAATGCGTTTATGCCTTCCAGCCTTTCCTTGTCTTCCACATCCTTTTCACTTATTCCACAAAATAAATCTGAAAGGATATTGGCAAGAATGATTGTCCTAACACTGTTTATTCTTTTGTACATGTATTCGTAGAAACAATGCAGTTATTGTCTTTATTTTTTAATTTCCTCAGGTCATTGCAAAATATTTAAGTCAATAGCAGAACTCAAAGTTTAAAAAAAAAAAGCTGGGAGAAAAATGACATCTAATGGTTATTAGTGAGAGTTTTGTGTTACAAAAGGGCATATGCAATACTCAAAAAAGGAAGAAGTTTGGGAAACATCATTTAGTGTACATCTTCAAATGTCATTTTTATATGAGCCATCCAACTTATCTTTGAAGTGTAGTCAACAGGTCTGAAATAAAAGAATACATCATAAAATAAACAATGAAGTTTATTTACATAGTAAAGAGACCCAAAACACTTTATTTTGAGAGTTAGTATAGCACCCAGTGTGTTTTGTCTCAAATCTGAAGCTCAAGTAGTAAGAATTATAGTACCAATTCATCAGCCCGCAGAATGATAAAGGGGAGAAGAGAATGAGGACAGGAAGAAAAGCAAAGTGTTCCATCTTATTTCCTCATGTGTATACAAGGAATAATATTAATAGTATCATGGTAAACCATATCATAGGTTGTTAGTCAGCTTTCTGTCACCGGAGCAAATAACTGAGATGATCAGTTTATAAAAAGAAAATATTTTGGTTCATAGTTTTGAGGTTTTAGTCTAGGACCAATTGTCCCTGTAGTGGAGTGACACTATCGCTCTAAGGATACACACCCAATAACTTAAGACATCCCACTGGGCCTCATTGCATAGAGTCTCTAACACCTCCAAGTGACACCATGATAGTGACCAAGCTTTTAACACGTGTCCTCTCAGGAAAATTTAAGATCTGAACACAGGTACATGAAAAAAAATTAGTTTGTACAAAACATTGTACAAAGATTCTTACCATACAAATAAATTAATTTGTAGAACATTCTTCAAGAACCTACACACAAAATCACTGAGATTTTTGTTTGTGGTTGTATGTGTTAATCCTTTGCCACAGATAAACTCATTTTATCCTCTGTCTTCTTTTCCTTGCCTTTACACAGATAATGCAGTATTTATAGACTTCTGGTGATTTCTGAAATCTTGTTGTGTTACACTGTGTTCCTGAGATGTCTCATAGCATCTTCTAGTCATCACAATGGAGTTTATAGCATGTGTCTCTGCTCATCCTTGGAGAAGCAACAAGGGCAGGAATGTGATGGCTTTGATCATAACTCAGGGGTCCAGCACAACATCTGACCTATAGGTGATATCAACTATTTGTTGACTATACCACTGGGAGAAATTAGAGTCTATCAAGAAAACTAAAATAGCAGTTATGAAGTTCATTTTCTTTATAGATCCCTTCTCAATAGCCACCAAATTACCTATCCCTTTTAAGAAACCTAAGACAGGTCTCAGAATGTATAAAAGTATGGAAATGTTTTCATGTTAGTTGCAGATAAATCAAATTAATGGGAAAAGCAAATGTTCGTGTAAGATTATCTTACCTCTGACTCCTTGTAACATTTAAATTTGCAATAATATATAGAAAGAAAACAGTCCACACTGTATAAATTCAAACTATTTCCAATTTCTAAAAGGGAAAACAAAAAGTCTATTACTTAAACACCTTTTGCCCACATTGAGAAAAGAATGCTCTCAACCCTGACAGTTCATGAGAGCCATTAGGGAGCTTCAGAATGATTACTGTTCAGGTCCCACCACAAAATTTCCAGTTTCATTGGTCTGGGCTAGGGTCCAAGCATTGCCTGAACTAAAATGGGACCAGAGTTAAGAGCACCGACTTTGAAGAAGTTGGTGAGCAGGAGTCTCAGCTGCGAAATATCTTTACATGAGCATCCTCCACAAAGACTTTCAAGTGCCATGGGAGGCAGCACCTTCTTTCCTAGGGACATTTGCCTTCTAATCCAGCACTATGACATGGTTGGTCTCCACAGAGTATTCCCAGGACAGCACTCATGCTGAGAGACACTAATGAATTCAGACTCACAACTTAAATCCTACCACTGGGAGACAGTTGCATAAATTTCTCATTTCTAAAGCTGCCTGGATATTAAAATCAACTGAAAGTCTTCTTAGAAATGCAGATTCCAAGACATCACACTGACTGAATCAGTCTCTGGGGACAAAGCCCTGTAATTTGCATTTTATTAAACTCTCCAAGTGAGTCTTATGTTTCAGCTTGTTAATAGTTGTGAGATTTATACCGATAAAAGCATGGGAATGTCATAAATAACATTATGAACTGAAACATGCATTTCAGTCTGAAAACACATCCATTCTGTGGTATAATTAAAAAAAAAAAAGTTGCAGACTTTGGGCTCTGACACATTTGCAATGGAATTTCAGCTTCACCATCACTAGGTCTTGTGACCATGGTAATTTACCCAAAGCCCCTGTTCAGTTTGGAAAATGACGAGAGTAGAATATGTCCTTCCTTGGGCTGCAGTGAGCTACCCAGCTGTGAGGGGCACAGAAGAGAAGTGGATACATGTTCATTGCCCCCACACAGTACCCTGTGAAATGCAATCAATGGAAAGAAGTGTAAAAGAAACAGGTGACATACAAAGAAAGGCTAACATAGATTTTGTAACCTGAACAACTACTTCTAAGATAACAATGTGGAATGTATTAACTAGTGTTGATTTCTTACTGCTGTTTTGTTTTTGCTTTTGCTTTTGTTTTTGAAATTCTGTATTATTTCTATTCTTTTTTCTGTTTTGTTTTTTAAAATAAAAAAATGTGAAAAAAATAGAAACACAGTAAGAATATAGAAACACAGTAAACATATCAGGAACCTGTGAATCATTTCCTTTCAGTCTAAATTATTTCCAACAACTAAAGAGTGAGAATCTCAATGCTAAATTTTTCTGTATACAAGCTACTTACAGCATTGATGATTTTTTCAATAATTTTGCTGACCTCATGTTTTAGTCATATGCTAAAAGATTTGGAAACAATTCAGAAACTATGACTCATAACAAATTGATGAAGGCAAAGAAAGAAAGATCAGGAACCATTTGAAATTGCAAGTGTTGATTGTGAAAAAGAAAAATACAGTAGACTCAGATTCCTCTCCCTTCTTGTTTACTAAGTAGTTCACTCTAACAAAAGCAAGAACTTGGCCTCTATTTCATTATTTATCAATAATATCAAAAGTCAACAGCTCCATGAAGGTGCTCCTGAAAATCCTCTTTTAAACACAGTGAACCCTTTCCAACAAATATTTATTGACCAACTTATGTGCCAGACGCCTCCTGCTCTGTGCCACCAGATTACCTACACTAGGTTTTTATTGTTGCACTTTTATACTGTTTTGTAAATATTTGTTTCTTTTTTTCTACCTCCTACAAGACCATGTTTTCCTCCAAGGCAGAAACCAGGACATACTTGCCTTTAAAATTCTCTAGGTTGATATGTGGTTGACACAATGCTTTGGGATTGGGGGAGAGGTGTATTGGAGTGAACTGTGCTAATTTATCTAACAATGAAGTACTGTATATTCGAATTTTATGTAGATGTATATTAAGCATCTAACAAAGAACAATCCCATTCATAAAAACTTTAAAAATCCCATTCATAAGGGAAAGAATTCTCCTTTCCACAAAAGTGCTGGAACAATTAATTAAAGAGCTACATGAAAAAATGGTATTCTTTTTTTTTTTTTCTATACTGAACATTGAACTGGCGACCTCACACTTGCCAGGCAGGTGCTGTGCCACTGAGCTGTATCCCTGGTGTGTGCAAAAATGAAATGAAACTTTATTCTTAACTCACAAATTAGATACTATTAACCTAAATAAGAACATAGGGCTAAAGGTAAAGGTTAAAACTATAAAACATAGACAATTCTAGACACCTTGTGCTTAGTAAAGTCTTTTTAAATAGGGCACCAAAATCACAATCTATGAAAGAAAAAAATGATAAATAGCTCTTAAATTCTTTTGTTCTTCAATGAACAATGCAGTAATACTAAATAAGGCAAGGCAAAGACTGAGACAAAATATTTGAAAAATATAAACCCAACAAAGAATTTGTACCCAGAATATATAGTTATGTGGTACAATTCAATAATAGGTAGACATACAACAAAATAAAAACTGAGCAAAGTATCTAAGCCAACTCTTCACCAAATAACAAATAAATACCTAGAAATACTTACCATTGCTAGCATGCAAATTAAAACCACAAGAGATACCATTACACACCACTTGAATGCTAAAATTTAAAGGTCTTACTATGCCAGAATAAACTTAAGACTTTTTGCCATAGAGACTAAGAAACATTAAACAAATGGATGATAAATTGGGCACAAAAACTTAAGCACCTCTATATTATGGGCAAATAACTGCACTACAAACATTTGAAAAACAAAAGTCAAACAGAGAAATAATATTTACAAAACATATGACAACATGTTACTAGCCTTAATATGCAATTAATTCTTATAAATTTTTTAAAGAGTGCGTGAGGACATAAACTGGCAAGTCTCCAAAAAAAAAGAAAGTATTCAACAATAATATGAAACGATGTTCTTTCTCAGTTATTTTTAAGGAAATGAAAAGCAACTAGATATTATATTAATCAACTGGCAAAATTACTTGCAAACCTGTAAGACTCTACTGAAGAGCATAGCCAACTTAAAAATGCAAATAAATAAATGAATGTGTTCTCTCAAATAGATACAGCATTATATAAGCTTAAATTTCTCTGTATTGTATATTGAATTACATTCTAACATTATAGAAATTTATTCAAAAACCCATATAAAACATACTAAATAACCTTGAATTTTGGCAAGACAAACTTTGAAAATATTTCCAATTATTGCTCGAAGTCATTAGAACAATAAGCTGGTCATTCACAGGAAAAACTGGTAATGCTAGAACATCATCTCCTTTATTTAAAACCTAAAATTAAGCTGTAAAATTACTAGTTGAAATTTAGATAGAACTTCCTGTGTTTAATAATCATACAGTAGGGGAAATCTTTTAGCGTATAGAACTCAGAAGCATAAAACACAAGCACTGATAAACTATCACATAAAACTAAAAACTTCAATATAGGAGGAAAATAAAACATATCAAACATACTCTTAAGCAAAAAAGGGACTGATCTGAGAACAGGAAGTCATGATGGATAGTCAACAACCTCAACCCGGACTTCTCCTGTCCTGACCCTGGGCGTGCAGGAAACAGTGCCAAAGATAAACTAAGAGGTCTCAGGTGGCTGCAATCTATAGGCACTGAGGGTACAGAGAAACAGCCTGCATTAACTGAGAAAACCTCTTCCCTAAGTTGGATCCCATTAAACTCACAGAGGTCTGGGTAAGATTAGACAAGGGAGTCCAGAGCTCCAGAGACTGAGAGAAGATGAGGGCAGTCTCTTTAAGTTTGTGACTGAAAAGAACCCCTGGCTGAAAATTAATGGAGGAAGCAAAGTATATGTTCTGCCACTGATTATGAGAACATTGAATGTCCCCGAGTACAGCTGGCTGAAGATGGTAGCAAGGAAAGGTTTGTGGGAAAATGGTCTTAGACTGTGGAACTGTCTGCAGGAAGTAGCAAACGTTCCTGAGTGCCACTTCCTACCTCCAGACCCTGTAAAGTCACTAAGTGAAGAGAGTGGCATCATTGCTGGCCCACCATGTCTCCAGGAGTGCCAACCGGAATTCCATGGAGTGTTGGCACCCTCCAGACCTGCTTGCAGATAGCAGGTATGACCAACTGAGTGGGCTGTTTGGATCCTCAGGCCCCCCTCACTCCTAGGTACAGAAGACATGAAGTTAGTTGTTGGAAATTATTTCAACCACATTTCCACCTACACAAGTTCCCAGCCCAAAATACAGAGGAGTAGAGCTTAGGCTCCCACAGGCTCTACAAGGCTCCTGTATCTGAGCTGAGGGAGAGCAGTGATCTGGCCTATTTTAACTCTAGTATAAATATGATCACAAGAAGGAACATAGGACTGACTTCTTCCCCCACCCCTTGGTGTTTCTGAGAGAAAAAAGAAATAGAAGCTGAATATATGCTTGCAAGAGCTTAGAGGTGCTGGTTATTGATTTTACTTCTATAGTATCTCACAATGCCTCATTAGGTCTCCCCACACCAATGGTTTTTTCATAGAATATGTTAAATTAGTGTTTCTGTTAGTTGGATTTAATCTCCTTATATCTTCTCTCAATGTCTATTTAAATTCCCACCTCCTTTTTCTTTACCCTCCCTATTATACCTTCCACATTTCCCTTCCCTCCCCCTCTTCACAAAAGCTTGTTTTTCCCTTTATCTTACTGAGAGTGTGTGTGGGGTGCACAGTTTATGCAACTGTGTATAAATGTTAATTATTGTTTTAGTTTCAACAGTGATTAACACTGAATGCATCAAGTTCTCTGTCACCAAGGGTTGCTTCTGTAGTTTTCTAACAATGACTTTCTGCTGGTTCATTAATTGGATCCAACCTCCATACAGCCTCTCACACTTTCCACTTATATTTCCTTTTCTTTTCCTCTTTATTTCCATTCACACATATAACCTCTCAAAACTTCTCTCCCTCCACCTTCATTCCAGGCATAAAATAATATCATCAAAGTCCATTTATTTCCCTTTCCTTTTTTCTCATTTTTTACTTCTTTCTTTTCATATTTCACAACCTATTCTATATCATTAGTATTCCTTTGCCTTTCTAGATTACTGAAAATGAATCAATAATCCAGCAAGGACAATGTATCTAAAAGTATACCTTGATTTAGTACAACTGGAGGTAGCCAAGTGTCTTGGTTACTTTCCTCTCACTGTTGAGACAAAATACCTGATGCCCAACATAAAGGAAGGAAAGGTTTATTTCTTACAGTTCTTGGAGGTTTCAGTCCATACTCAGCTGGCTCCAAGGCAGGATGGTGTGGCTGAAGGGTGACCATTCATGGCAGCTCACAAGAAACAAGAGTGAACAGGGTAAAAGAGGAACACGTGCCTTCTTCCCTCCCTTATATAGTATGCCAGCTCTGCCCCTGGGCGAGTGTAGCACTTACATCATTAATCCCAGTACTAGACAATGAACCAATCACAATACTAGATTCAGCTGCCTCCATGACTGCATGAGGCTTGTGGGCCACCTAGACACAAACCATAACAGTAAGTATATGCTCTATCACTGAACATTAAAGGTCTAAATGTACCTAAAAGTGACCTTGACTTTATACAACTGTTTTTCATGTTTTGTATATTCTTTGGCCTATTAGTCTGGTTTTTCAATCTGTATATATGATAATTAACTTATTTTTTTCTTTATTTTAAAAAGAATAAAACAAACAAACAAAAAAAGAAATCAGAAATGAACCATGCAAGCAATACAGAACTTTAAAATAAGACAACAGGATATCAACAATGGCTACCATGTCTCTTGTTTTCTTCAAAATAGCTATCCATACCTTCACACATAATAAAACAAAATAGAATACCTTCAAACAAAACAAAATAGAATAAAATCAATCAAAACAAAATAATGAAAGCATTACAGGACTTCAAAACAAGATAATAGGAAATCAACAATGGCAACCATAATGTCTCTTGTTTTCTTCAAAATGGCTGTCCACACTATCATTTCTGGGATCTTGATTATGATATGCCTGGGTATAGATTTATTTTGCTTATGGCTAGTTGGAATTCTATATGCCTTGTTTATCTGTATGCCAGATCCTTTTGCCATGTTTGGGAAGTTTTCAGCTATTACTTCTGTAAATAGCCTTTTTATTTCATTTGTGTTAATCCCTGCTTCTTTACTGATAGCTATCACTCTTAAATTATTTTTGTTTGCATCATCTAATAGCCACTGAATTATTTCCTGGTTCCTTGTTATTTCTAAGAGATCTTTCCTTTCATGATCACTAGCTGAGATCCTGTCTTCAAGGTCTGAAAGTCTATGTTCAGTCTCTTTCAAGAAGTTTTGTCAACTTTTGATCAACTTTTTAATTTCCTGGATATCTCTTTGAATCTGTTTCACGAATTGTAATTGCTTCCTATATTGTTCATTCAAGGTTTCCATCATTTTCCTATGCTCCTCTTTTTTATCTATGTCTTCTTTAGATATGCTCAGTAATTCTTTCACTATGTTTGTGATTTCTTCTTTTACCTGAGACATTATTTCTGATATGATTACTTTTATAGTTTCATGAAGTTGTTCCCTTACTTCACTGGCTATCCTCTCAGAGATTTCAGGTGTGTGACTTCCATTTTCTTCCATGACTATATCTCCCAGACTTGTTCTATGTAGGCTGGAGGTCTGAGATTGCCTTTTGCTCCTTCATATTGACATTCTCCTGGGTTCCTCCCAGCAAGCCAGTTGTTGCGTCTCAGGCACTTCCCACTATAGCTGCCCCTCCACAGTGCAGAGGAATGGGATAGGCACCTGTGTTTCTCTGAACCCAGGTTCCTAGAGAAGTAGCAGGGCTTGGGGCAGGCTTCTTGAGACCCATACAGCTACACTGAGGTTTCCCTGATGGCCAGGAGTCCATAGTGGCAGGGTTGCTTCTTCTCTCAGTCTGCATGTCTACACCAGGGACTCCCTTGATGGCAGCAGGCACACAGGGGTGTGTTTGATTCTCCCTGTGGGTGCTGGCTGCCCAAAGGAAGGAAAGGTCTCCAATGGCAACCGGCTGGCACAAGGCGTGTTTCTGGCTGCATCTACCTGCCTGTGCTGGCTGCCCATAGGAAGCAAGATTTCCAATGGCAGTGGTGGGTGCACAGGGCATATCTGGCTGCTTGTCCCCACCTGCATTGACTGCCCACAGGAAGCAAGCTTCCAATGACAGCAGTGGGCATGCAGGGGCAGATCTGACTGTGTGATAATTAACTTTATCAAGTCTTATAAATAAATGCATCTGATCCTGTGAAAATAAAAGAAGAATGTAGGGAAGTGGGAGAAATGAATTGAAATATGTATGTACCAGTTTGCTACAGTGAATGTAATCATTATGTACTGTAAACATGTATGAATAAAAGTCAAAAAATTACTCATTAAAATTATTGAAGAAATTGAAGAGATAAATAAGCAGCTAAATTAGTTACTAAGATGATCAATGAGCTTAAAAAAGATACAAGTAAACAGGTGAATAATTAAGGAAAAAAATTCAGGATATGAAAGACTACTTCAGTTGAGTTAGAGTTTATGAAAAGGAATCAAGCAGAAATCCTGGAAATGAAAATACTGAAAGTTGGTGGTAGGTGAGATTACTCAGAAGATAAAACATCAGAACTTGAGCACAGGGTTGACAAAGTAGAACACTTACTGAGTAATAATGAAAAAAGTCAAAGCAACATCGAAGACAATCCAAGAGCTCCTACATGAATCCAAACGAAGAAACTTAAAAATCATTGAAACTCAGAAAGGAGTAGAAATGTTGGTGCACCTAATTTATTTCTTTCTTTCTTTCTTTCTTTCTTTCTTTCTTTCTTTCTTTCTTTCTTTTTCTCTCTTTCTTTCCTTTTGTATCAGGGATCAACTCACAACCTTGCACCTGCTAGGTAGGTGCTTATGCCACTAAGCTAAATCCCTGGCCCAGTGCACCTAATTTCATAAAACAGAAACTAGGCCCAGCAACCCCCAAGCAGCAGAGCAGCCACAGCTCTGGGCCTGGTGTGAGCCAAAGGTGTGCACAGCAAATCTCACCTAGCTTTGCAGCTTGGGACCCCATGTGCAGCCTGGTAATGACCTGCCCAGCATCCACCAACAACCCCAGACAGTTGAAGTGTCCCTGCAGTCCTGCCTGGGCTCTACCCAGCAACCCCCAAGCAGTGGAGCAGCTGCAGTGGTGGGCCTGGCTCAAGCTGAAGGCGTGCACAGTGAATTTCACCTAGCCTTGGAGCCTCGTAACATTGCATGGTACCTTCTGGGGCTCCGCCCTGCATCCTCAAACAGCCGGAGAGCCTTGGCATACAAAGTATGGTATGCTGAAGGTCCACCCAGCATACTTTCCCCTCCTAGGGTGCCTTCAAGTACCCCTAGGTATCTGGTAAGGCCTGCCTAACACCCCGTCTCAACGGAAATTCCCTGCAGTACAGACAGACTTCCTCAACCCAAGAAACAACTGAGACTTTACATTCACTTACCACAGGTGAATACAGAAAAATGACAAAACAAAAGAGCAAAATGCAAACTCACACCTCCAGTCCATCCCAAACAAGCCTAAGAGACACGGACATAGAAGAAAGTATAAGCCATACACCTGAAACTTCTGAAATGATAGCAACTGAAGTAAAGAAACAACTATATGAAGCTGTAAAGGAACTCAGATTAAAAATAATCTCCCAGGTAAAACAAGAAATGATAAACATAATAAAAGACATGCTAAACATATCTAAAGAAGAAATAGTTAAAAAAAAATAGAGAAGCACTGTAAAAGGACAGAAACCTTGAATGAACAATACAAGAAGGAATTAGAATGCATGAAACAGATTCAAAGAGATATCCAGGAAATCAAAAATGCCATCTGAAGCCACCTCAATGAATGTGAAGATAGACTTTCAGACCTCAAAGACAAGATTGAAGCTAGTGAGCAAGAAAGGAAAGATCTTTTAAAAATAACAAGGAATCAGGAAATAACAATTCAACAGTTGCAAGATGATGCAAAGAAAAACAATATAAGATTGATAAGTATAAATGAAAAAGGAGACAAAACAAATGATAGAAAAACACTATTTATAGAGGTAATAACTGAAAATTTCCCAAACATGGGAAAGGAAACTGACATACAGATAAGTTAAACATATAAAACTCCAATTAGCCATAACCAAAATAAATCAACACCCAGACATATAATAATCAACATCCCAGAAATTCAACATAAGAACAGAATATTAAAAGCTGTTACAGAAAATAAGTAAATCACCTATAACGGAAAGCCCATCAGAATCACAGCAGACTTCTCAACACAAACAAGGAAGTCAAGAAGAGCATGGAGTGAAGTATTTCAAGTCCTAAAGGAACACAACTTCCAACCCAGACTGATGTACCCTGCAAAACTATCCTTCAAAATCAATGGAGAAATAAGATACTTCTATGACAAAGAGTAGCTGAAGAAATTCATGACCACCAAACCAACCCTGCAAAGAATACAGAAAGATACTCTAGATAGACATGAAAGTAGCTATGCCTTTAAGAAGGCCAACAGAAAAAAACAACTAAGCAGGGAAAACAATTAAGCAGAGGGAAAAGTTAAAAGAAACCACCACAGAAAGATAACATGACAAAAAATAAAATAAAACAAAAACTACTCAACATAAATGGACAGCTAGAGAGACATTTAAAAATTTATTTTCCAAAATTATTGCAGAAAATTTCCCAAATGTAGGCAATGAAATGGACACCCAGCTAAAGGAAGCATTTAGACCCCCCAATACACGTGAATGGGAAAGAACTTCTCCATGACAGATCACAGTCAAAACTCCAGAAACTCAAAACAAAGAAAGAATACTAAAAGTTGTCAGAGAAAGGCACCAAATTACTTATAAGGTCAAATCCATCACAATAACACCAGATTACTCAACAAAAACCTCAAAGGCCAGGAGATCATGTATTGAAGTTTTTCAAACCTTAACAGAAAATAATTGCCATCCCAAGTTACTGTATCCTACAAATATATCTTTCAAAATTAATGGAGAAATAAATACCTTGCACAATAAAGATAAGTAAACTGGCAATACAAAATCAGCACTGTAAAAAATATTTAAAATGATACTAAGAAGGACAACATCTGTGAGCCCAAGGGAAATTGTAAATCCCACCAGGAGAGTAGTTAGACAAATGGAAAACAGAAAAGAATGAAACATAGGAAAAAATATAATGATATATAAACAACTTTCAATAATATTATTCCAACTTTCAATAATATTATTAATGGATTAATAAATGGTTTTAATGTGCTAAGACCATGGTAAATGGTCCTAATGCCCTAACCAAAATGAAAAAAAAAAAAAAAGGACTGGCAGAATTGGTTTGAAAAAAAGATACAAACATATGTAGCCTGTAGAGAAGCATTCATCCACAAAGACACACAGACTAAAAATGAAAGGATGAAAAGTGGTACTCTGAGCAGCTGGAGCCTGAAAGCAAGCAGGAATAACTACTCTAATTTCTGAAAACACTGACCTCCAATCAAAACTGATCAGAAAAAACAAAGAGAATAACTCATCAAAATGAGATAACAATTATAAATATATATGCTCCAAATGTTGGTGCACCCAATTTCACAAAACAGAAACTACTCAACATAAAAGGACAGACAGACACAAATGCAATGATAGTGAGGGACTTCAATATCCCACTATCACTAATAGAAAGGATTTTGCGTTGCCAGTTTATTTATCCTTACTGTGTAAGGCATTTATTTCTCCATTAATTTTGAAAGATAAATTTGTAGGATACAGTAACCCAGGTTGGCAAAAAAGATCTACAAAGAAATATCAGAGTTAACTACACCAAAGAACAAATGGATGTAACCTGTATCTACAGAATTTTTAACCAACAACAGCAGAATACATATCCTGTTCACAGATCCATAGAACTTTCTCCAAAATGGGACATATTTTAAGTCACAAAATAAGTCTCAATAAATAAAAAATAATAAAAATAATATCTTTCAACCTATCAGATCACAATAGAATAAAACTGGAAGTCAATAGCAGAAGAAATTGCAGAAACTGCACAAATACATGGCAATTGAATATAATATATATTAGTAAGATCCATATTAATAAAATTAGAAAAAAAGGCAAAATTATAACTCAGCACTGAAGTACAAAGGATTATTAGAAATTATTTTGAACATTTATATTTCAATAAATTAGAGATTCTGGAAGAAAAAGATAAATTCTTAAACATACATGACTACCAAAATTGAACCACAAAGACATTAAAAACCTGAACAGATCAATAGCAAGCAATGAAATCGATGCCACAATCAAAATTCTACTAAGAAAAGTCCAGGTCAGGATAGACTCACCACTGAATTTTACCTGAATCTTAGAGAAGAAGTAGTACCAATACTACTAAAACTTTTCCATGTAACTGAAAGGGGAGGAACGTTTCCAAACTCATTCCATGAATCCAGAATTATCCTGATACTAAAACCAGGTAAGGACCCAACAGAAAAAAACAAAAACCTTTGACTCAGTATCTTTGATAAATATAGATGCAAGATAGTGGCAATTCAAAAATTATTAAAAAGATCATACACTATGACCAAGTTAGTCTTACCCAAGGGATGGAAGGATGGCTCAGCATATTAATAATCAATTAATGTAACAAGTAATGTAATATCCACACATAAGTAGAATCGAGGATTTAAGAAAACCACGTGATCATCTCAATACATGCAGAAAAACCTTTGACAAAATCCTGCATTGATTTCTGACTTTAAAAAAACTGATGAAAATAAGAATAAAAGGACTTTGTCTCAAACTCATAAAAGTCATTCCAAAAAACCCTTACCCCACATCATACTGAATGGGGAAAATCAGAAAGCATTAGCTCTAAAATTAGTAATGAGACAAGGGTGTCCTCTCTCACAACTCCTGTTCAATGTAGTGCTCAAAATCTTGGTCAAGACAACTAGGCAAGAGAAAGAAATAAACAGGATACATATAGGAAATGAAGAAATCAAATTATCTCTATTTGCAGGTGATATCCTCTACATATAAGAACCAAAAAACTCCACCAAAATACTCTTCGAGATGGTTTTTAAAATTTGGAATAATAGCAGGCTACAAAATTGAACACAAAAATGAATAGCATTTGTATATACAAATAATGAATCCACCAAGAAAGTCAGAAAAAAATTTATTCATGATAGTTTCAAAAAACTTAAATATCAAGGACTCAGTCTAACAAATAAAAGACCTCTATAACAAAAGCTACAGAATTCTCAAGAATGAAATTAAAAAGGACATGAAAAATGGAAAGACGCCCTCTGTTCCTGGGGAGGAGAGGAGAGAAGGGAGGGAAGGGACAACAAACTCGGCGAGGCAACAAACACTGATCCTGAGTAAGTGTAATGAAAAACCACAAGTGACTCCAAGGGTTGAGGTTGAAGTAAAGAAAGATTGACAATTCAAAATCCAGAAATACATTTTATATTTAGAGAAACAGGCCAAAGGAATGGTTTCAATAAATCAATGTACACAGCGAGTGTTCAGTTATTCATCCATTTGATACCAGTCCAGTCAGATATTACCTCCAGCTCCAATATTTGGCACTGAGATAAGCATTAAAATTAAATGTATAGTGGTGCCTTAATATTTCCACAGTTTTGTTCCAGTTCTGTCCCAATTTTTTTCCATCAGGAAATGCTGTATGATGCTTGATCCTGGTCTAAGGTTCAAGAAATGTCATCACAGAGATTTTATTTTCATTTCTAATGAAAATTTTAGCAGGCCAGGTGTCATCTGCCCGTATCCATACTCTAAATATGAAGATTAATCTGGATTATTTTCCCTTTAAAGTAATTTTAATGGATATGGCAGGTAATAACTAACCTATGTAATATCAGAACCTCATAAACAGATATTCATATGACAGTGCACTTCAAATGCCTAAAATGTTGACCCAACAATACTAATTCTAGAAATTTCCACTAAGAAAATCTTGTACAGACATAAAGTCTTATTTAAAAATTTGAGTGCAACATTATTTTTAATATAACAAAAAAATGTAAATATCCAAACAATAGGAAGCTGGATAAATAAATTTTATCTGTTTTTTGGTTTTTTTTCCAGCACCGGGGATTGAACTCATGACCTCGCACTTGCCAGGCAGGTGCTTAGGCCACTGAGCTAAGTCCCTGTCCCCTGGATAAATAAATTTTAAAATCCATACAAGTTAACATTCTTTAAAATGTCAGTTTCTAGGATGAAAGGGTATAGTAATGATAATATCACTAGGGGGAAAAAAAAAACTTCTACGGCTTCTTTTATACTCCTTTAAAATAGTTGGTAATCACAAAACCAACACCTCCTCTCTGTTACACACAGAGAGTTCCAAGTTGTGTGACTGGTGTTTGTAACAACATCCTGGAGTGCTTCTTATCTGCCACACATGATGGCTAGAGCTATCTTTACTTCTCAAGCCCTGTTTCCTTGTGCTTCCTTCATTTAAGTTTTTATTTCACAATACTTCCCTGGTCCAACTTTCCAGGTGGTCAAATTGGGTAATCGACCATGAGAAATTTCAGATTGGTCCATAGTTTAAGGTTGTTTAGGAAGATGTTGAGTATACATTAATACAGGAAAAACTGTGTGTGGTTCGAGCTGTCACTTTGAGCTGCTACTCATAATGGGCACGTGTATGAAGCATTCTTGACATTGTTCCAGAAGGCTGTCATCCCATTATCTAGGTCATGCTACGATCGATTTACTTAAAGCTCATTCAATCCAAGATTTGAACATGGAAGATATTTTGATCTGAAATTGATAGTAATATGAAAAAAGAAAACAGAATGTACATGCCACATTTTTGGGCATGATCCAAATAAGATACATTTTTCCTAATATAGAAACTAACTAAGAAGTCTTAGGAAAGAATTCATGATTAATTTGCAAGGTCAAAGGATAATCTTATAGATTATCACTGGCTTTTTTTTTTTTTTTAAGAACTAAGGCAATCACAAACCTCTGCTAAAGATTTTTGAGCCAATTATATGACACAGTTTTTGGATAGACTAGATTTTGGAAGGAGTTTTGCACTTACTTATTTTGGTTTATGGATTCAACTTTATCTGTTTGTTTAAGCAACTGGTCAGATTACAATAACACACATTAGGAGATAGGCATTAGTGAAGTATTAAGAGAAATTTGCCTAGTTCCTGTCACTTCATGCTTAACAACTGTTAAATTAGTAATCAGGAGGTATTTAAAAACTGCATTCTATATTTAATTCTGTGTATCCTTAAAACTCAGTTTTCCCATCTGTGAAAATAAGGTAAGTTCTGCCTCAGAGAATTGTCATAAGATTACAATGAGAATGTACTCAATAAATCATAAGAACTACTTAATATTAAAACTATAGTTTAACTGCAATTATTTGCATTATTATTATTATCAGTGGTATTTGTTGTTGTTGTTTTTAAGGATTTTAGAACAGTTTTACACTCATAAAAAGTGAGGGGAAGATGCACAGACTGCCCATATACTCCCTGCCCTACACATTCATAG
>RJWT010009748.1:0-24856 GCA_004365215.1 Cuniculus paca | reverse complement strand
GCCCTTAACTTGTTATTCATTAAAAGCATGACTTTTGTTTTCCCCTGATGCAGTCAAGGACTTTAAAGCTGTTTTTGCTAAGAAAAAGAAAAACCAAAAAACAAAAAAAAAAAGCAATGACTTCTCACTTGGGCCTACAAATGCATCATGGGTAAATAAAAGCAGAACAAATCTTGAAATCTTGACCTTCATTTATCTTTGAACGAGATCCCTGCTCAACTCTGTATACAAGTGTGCTATTCATTTAAGGAGTGTTGAGTGCTGTTCTAAAACTTGGCAAAACAAGGTTGATTAGCCCTAAATTTACATGATCTGTCCTGTCCCATTTCATGGAGGACATCAAGATAAGAGATACACAGGGTCATTTAACTACCTCAGGAATACTCCAGTCACCGGCAAAGCTCCACAAGACTGAAACTGCCCCAAGAAGAAATGACCATCTCATGGAGATTGCATTGTCTCTCCAGTCATAAGGTCTTCTTGGGGAGTTATCTTGTAAAACCCGAACAGAGATAATGATCAACCAGATTCCAGCTCGCCTCAGTTAACAGGTAAAGTTCGGCTTCGTCCTTTTTTTACTGGGTCAGTCTAATCCTCTTCCTCAGCCCTGGGCCCCCTTCACCTCCTTAAACTCAAGTCTCTTCCCTATTTTCTCTCACTTATAACTCTGCCTGACAAATCTGCCTATGCCTCACTGGCCAATGACATATCCCGAAAGGCTTTTCTTGATGAGAGTTGAAGACATTACTCTGTGTGCATGAAGAGAAAGTGGGTAGAAGTCTCCCATTTCCTCTTTGGGGAGACCTTCAGTCCCATCTGGGGACCTTGTGACACCTCATCAAGTGAACTAAAGAAAAATGATAGTCCCTAGGAAAGCGAGGACAACAAACGGGTCAACATTCCTTTTTCAAACTTAATATTCTGTTTAAGTGATACGCTGAGGGGAGAGTTTTGTCCTCCTCTCTTCAGGACTGGAGTTACTAAAGGAACATATTGGTTAGTAGAAGAAACAAAGACTTTATACTCTCTCCAAAATGAATTTCTCATGAAATTCATTCTTTTAAAAAATGGAAGACAGTGTGATAAAAGAATGAAAACTGGACTTCCTTTATGATGGGTTTCGCTCATACGGCACTCTGCCAGGTTCTACATGGCGCCCGTCCATCGTGGCGCTGACCCCTAAAACAACAGCGTGTCTCTCCTACACTCACTCCGGGGCTCCTCTTCTGGTCCCAAAACAATGAACTTTCTGCCTCCCTTTTGTTCACACACCAAAAGTCCTCCAGTCCTCTCCCAACATGCTGACCTGTCCACTCCCATAGTCGCCACCCCATCCCAATCCCACAAAAGCACCTCTCCAGCTTTGTCTCCACTGAGGGTCCTTGCAGTCTCGTGCGGCGCTCCGTGTCGGCAATACAGGCTTTTCCTTCCTCTGTCTGTGTGTCTCAACTGCGCCAAAAACCTATCACTTTATCCTTGACTTCGGCTTCTCTTGGTAATTTAATAGCAGAAGGTGAGATAACTTAGTGAGCAAATGAAGCTCATCTCTAGCAAATAAATTTCCTCTTCCTTCCAGGCTAAAATAAAGAGACCTGAAGTTTTGGCTATTTAATTACATTGTTGGTTTTATGGAGATAATCAAAGTTGTCAATAAGCAACATCTGATATCTGATCAGGACAAGAGAAAGTAACACACACGAGAAGAAGCTACATTTAGCCTGAGATTCTTGGGCCCTGCTTTAGGCTTTTTTGTTTTTTTCTTCTTGTAAATCTGTTTGTGTACGCTGCCGGCAGAGCACAAATCATGATAAATCTCTTTCCATTCAATACATTTAGGGTTTGGAAGCTTTGAATCTCGCCACCTGCAAAGAGACTGTTTTCCCGCTCCTCTTCCTCTTTTCTCCACTTTCAGTGTAACGTCTCACCACCCTAGCTTTTCATGCTTTTGAAAGAGGAATTCATTATATCAGTTTTTCCTCCTGATCATCAAAAACACTCAGGTACTCAGACTATGGAACCTGAGAAAGACACAGCCTTTACCAATTCTTGTCACCATATGAAGTACAAAGAAGGGACAGTTTCCTCAAGGAATACTCCTACATTTCTTGTCCTCTAACATAGGGACGTAAGGTGTGAGAGATTTGCAGCTGAAGACTGTTAATTATCATTCTGGGCGATCATTTGCATTTACATAGCACCTTTTATAGGATCAAATCAAATCATTAAAGCTATTATACTAACGAATGCGTGGCAGCAAGTGCTAATACGTCCACGTCCACATATGGTGAGGCAGGGAGGGGATCAAAGGAACTGAAAAAGGAGCCAATTAAATTCAGGTCTCCTGAGCTCTTTCTGAGATTCAAACGGTTCTTACCAAGCCTAAGGGACAGGACAGACTTCCTTCAACTCTCTGATGAGGTCATTACTGAGCCTAATATGCTGAAAAAATTCTTTCCCAAAATGGTTCATATTTGCTAATTTCACATTTGTCTCAGACAGTCTGTGCTCCAGGTTGTAACTGAAGGAGCAGAGCGGTCCTATTTCATAAATGTTTATTTCCATCAATAGATCCCCAAAGCCTACGCATCCCCCAATTCTAGCTGAGATCCCCAAAGCCTACGCATCCCCCAGTTCTATCTGAGGCAGGTTGCTCCTGAGATGAGAGGGACTTAGACAGTTCGCTCCACCACATCCACTAAATCGCAAGTCCTTCAAAGATTTTACAATTGTAGACTTTCAAGATTTAAAATGACAGTAAGGCCAGATGCATTGATCCTTCTTGCATTTCTTCAATGGAATCCTAATAACAGGTCTCCTAGTTTACATTTAATATCACACGTATATCATCGATGAAAAAACATCTATAAAATCTGGCAATGTCTCTCTGTTTTTCAACAATATTCTCATTCTCTCTTTCACACATTAGCTTTTCCATTACTGGGACACAATACCTGACATCCACAACTTATAGGAGGAGAGATTTAATTTGGCTCATGTTGCCTGATGACTCAGTCCATGGTCAGCCAGCTCAGAGGCAGAAACATGATTGGAAGGGTGTGGTGGAGCAAAGCTGCCTAATTCATGGTGACCATGAGGTAGAGCAGAGGAGCAGAGCCAGAGAGCAAAGGACCAGGGACCAGATAAAGCATAGGAGGTCATGTTTCCATGACCCACCCAGACACACCTGTGAGTATGGTTTACCAGTCTCCTGGGCATTTCTTAAACTGGTCAAGTTGATTGATCATGATTAATGGTGACATGCCTTGTCAGTGCCACATTGAAGATACAGTGACAAATGAGGAACAAGGACTCTGTACTCAAGCACCTTTACCACATTCTTTTCTTCCATCCAAAGCAGGATGAGGAAAGACTGAACATCATGTCTGAGATGCTATAGCAGTCTGTTGGGTCATCTTTTTCCCTCTGGCAAGTGCATACCAAACATTTCAGCAGACACGTCCTTTTTAAGGAAAGGATAGTCTTCTCTGCAATTTAAAACTGCATTTTAAGGCTCATCACTCAACCTCGTCCTTGTCTACTATAAACTTCACCTTCGTTCCTCTTGTCTTAGGTTATTTCCAAATACTCTGTGTAGATAACAGTGCTTCTCTCCTGGATTGTGGAGAGGAAGAATATTTGTTTACTGATTCTTTCCCTGGCCTCAAGCTTGGTGCATGTGGCAGGCAGACAGACACACAAAAGCAATTTCTGAATAGAATCCCTTCAAGAAACCATTTCATGTGTCTTCCCAGGCTTCTGTTCAAAGATAGGTCCTGAAAGTTTACAAATGAGCAATTAATTAGCATCCTGATATGCTTTTAAATATAACTGACTTGTTTATTAGACCAATGAGAAGACTGAGTTTTTCAAAGTCAAAGGACTATTAGTAGAGAATCTTCAAATTGAAGCCCTAAAGTTACTTGTGGCAAAGAAGCATAAGAACTTTTACATTCTCAGGTCATTTTTTTGGTCAAAATATTGTGTCTCCAACTAGATTAGGGAATTGGAATCAGATAATGTTCACTTCTATACTAACATTTCTCTCACATCCTGCCCCGGGCAGTGCTTCGAGTCTCCCTGGTATCTCCGAAGCAATCAGGAACAATTAAATGATTATTGTTCTGGTCCTGTGCTACTTTTCTACTTGTCACATTAAGATGATGAGTGCCTTTGTATTTATCCCAGGGCAATTTCTTCCTGAACAACTCTGCAGAATTGACAGAAAGGCAAGACGGAGAGGCCATAAAGGCAAAGAGAGGGTCTGGTTTTCAAGTGGGGAAGACTCTCCAAGATTCAGGGTTTGGTCTTATTGGATTTCAAAATACTATGCTACAAAATACAGAACTTTAGCATATTGAGCAAGTCAAACTGAAGGAAAGTAGCAAAAACCACAGATGTCAGAAAGGTCCTCGCTGGCCTCTCCTGCCTTTCAGCACTCAGGCAGGTCTTAAATGGTTCCCTTACCTACCTTTCCCGACAGTAGATCGGGAGACCCTCACCTCATGGGCCTCTGCACATCAGTGACATGCCAGGAAGATTTTGAGTGAACATGCCTTGCTGAAGACCTGCAGCTTATGACCATGAGATCATACAACCATCTCCCAGTCACCGAGGCATGGCTGTTCCCAAAAATAGTTTTCCATGGGCTTTGGGGTCTTCATTTCTGAAGGTTCTTATGTTGTATAAAACAGATTAAGTACCTTTGCCTCCCTTTTTCTAGTTAATCTGTTTTTGCTACAGAGGTGTCAGTCATGCATCTTATGATGAGTGAGAAAAAAATACTACTTTTTCCTCTCCTACACTTATCAGTTGTTTTTTATTTCTCCTCTGTCTTCCATTCCCTCTCCTTCTCTTCTCTTTCCTTTCATCCTGCCCCCACCCTTTTCTCTCTGCCTCTCACACTCCCCTCTCTCTTTCTTCAGTGTTGGCTATAGTCAACTTTAAATAACAATTTTTGCATGCCCAGAGTTGATAAAGCTCTCAGGACTGATCTCTCCTAGACATAAGACACTAACATATGAATGGAATTTTAGAAACTAGATAGATCATTAATTTTCAAAGGGCAAGGTAGCTTTCAGTGACTATAATACTTATGTCTAAGATTTTAGTGGACTTACTTGTAGTGACATGGTATAGAGGGAGTTAAATGATTAGTCATATAGTTCATTAACACATAAAATATAGCAAGAATAGAATAGGAAATGAGCAAATAAACATAAACGTTGGTATTAGATGTCAACAGTTTAAATCTCAGCACACACTTGTATTCCCGGGTTCTCAGAAGGCTGAAGTAGGAGGATTACAAGTATGGGGCCAGCCTGGGTAACTTAGAAAGACCCTGTGTCAGAGAAAAACACTGGATAGGTATCTCAGAGTTCCTTGGCTTTAGTTTCTGGTACCACAATGAATGAATGAATGAATGAATGAATGAATGAATGAATATAAACCCTCAGAACTAGAAAACCCTACAGCTGAGCTCTCCAGTGATATCCACACAAGGCTACTGAGCATGTGTCTCTCCACCCCCCACCACTCCCCAAGAAAGAAGTAATGTAAGCCCAGAACACACAGAAGATTTCCAGGACTGTAGCATGAGGAAAGCATGGAGCTATGTTGCAAATAAATTTTAGTACTGATTATATGCTAAATGAGACAGCTGCTGATACTGGTTGAAGTAAAATACTTGAAAAATTCATTTCACCTACTTTTTTTTCTTTGTATTTCTTCAAAGTGGCCATTAGAAAATTTACAACTACAGTTAGGCCTTACATTGTATTTCTATCGGACAGGTCTATTCTAGAAATAAAAAGCAGGTTCTACAAGATGTACAATAGATGCTTGCTAAATTGAATGTTTAATGAGCATTCTAGGAGCCTGAAATTTTGCTTTTAGGAATTAACGAAATATAATCGAAATGCATGGACAATGACATTCATCAAAATGCCATTTCACAAACAACCTAAAATACCCTTTCATGGGAAAATGATTACTAAATTAAGATGCATTTGTTATTGGAAGGAAGTTCCTGTGGGGCTTCTTTCTAGGTTCTTAATGTCTGGAGCAAAGCATTGGACAAGACACACAAAAAAGACAGTCAGAGGGTGTATTTACTGAAGGTGGAAAAGAAGAAAGGAACTAGGCCTGTGAAAAGACTCACAGTGGCCTCCAAGGAAAAGAGAAAAGAATCTTTTGTATCCAGAATTCCTGAGTTCTCTCTCTTTTATGCAAATAAGGCATCCAGAAAGTTGTCCTATCAAACATTCACATTATATCATGCCATGTTTAAACTGTCCTATCAAAAAACTCACTTGACTGTTTGTGACATATAAATGAAGGATCAGAAATAGTGTCTTTTGAGTGGTTGTGTCCACATGCAAATGCAGAATTGAAAGGAGCATCTTCTGATTGGACCTGAGAATAGCACCAGATTTAAATGAAGGTAATAGCAAGTTTCTGATGGGTCCAAAATAATACTTTTCTCATTGGTTCTGCATACAGTAACGATGGTGTCACTATACTAGGAGAATCCCTCCCTCCTTGAGTGTCCCTTGTCCCATTTCCCTGTCTTATATCCATACTGAGGGATGCGTTACGAACTTTGAAACTGAGTTTATCATTTTTTCTTTTTGTTGTTGTTGTAGTTGGATTTTTTTTGTTGTTTTTTTGTTTGTTTGTTTGTTTTTATCTTTTTGAGAAAGGGTCATATTATGCAGTTCAGGCTGGCCTTGAGCTCACTTTGTAGCCCAGGCTGGTCTCGAACTCTCAACAATCTTCCTGCCTCAGCCTCCTGAGTGCTGAGATTACAGGAGTGCGCCACCAGGCCTGGCTGACTTGATCATTTTCCATTTCTTTCCATGGACAGCCAATGCTTTCATAGCACAGCTTCCATTTCACTTTCGTTTATTTATTTTCAGCCAAATTCATCTGATTTTTTTTTAAATCTCTCTTATTCACATTCTTGGTCTTTACACTCTGCGTTCGTGCTATCTTTCACATGAAGAAGGCATGTGATCCAGTTTGTGTTCTTATGCTCTAGTCTCAATAACTGGCTCAGGAGGTGCCACTTGACTGAAACAACCGCATCAGAGGCAATACTGTCAAGTAACTGAATTTCACGGTGAGGCTGTCCACAGTTTCGGCCAAGTGATCTCCTTCTCAGTGACCAACCACAGGAAGCCCATGCCTTCAACAGCCAGGAGATGGGCCTACTTTTCTAAGACTGTCAGAGTAGGCTTTTCTCAGAAGAAGACATCTGAGCTGGGACTTGAACAGAAAGGAAGTAGATACCTGAAGAGCATACACCAAGCTCTTGTAGAAAGAAGGGCCTCACCGTGCACAAAAGACAGAAGGGGTAGAAGTTGTGGAGAAAGGCTGCTTCTCAACTGCACAAATTCCTTTAGACTTGGACAACATCTGAAGTATATCCTGATGTCAGTAAGAAGTCACTGGAGGTTTGTCTTGGTGACTTTTCTCTCGTTGTTGAGACAAAAGACCTGATACCCAAAGTGAGGGAAGAAGAGGTTTATTTCTTACAGTTTTAGGGGTTTCAGGCCATACTTAGCTGGTTCCAAGGCAGGGTGGCATGGCTGAGGGGCAGCTGTTCATGGCAGCTGCAAGTAGTAAGGGCAAATAGCACAAAAGGGGGAAAAATCTGCCTCCTTCTCGACCTTACATTGTATGTCAGCTCCACCCCTGGGCAGGTGCAGAACTCACATCACCAATCCCAGCACTAGACAAGGAACCAATCATAAATGCTAGATCAGCCACTTCCATGACTACATGAGGCTTGGGGGACCACCTGCATACAAACCATAACAAGGTTTTAAGCCAAGGGATGATGTCTCTATGATAGACTTTCCATGCATACCTCAAGCTTAATGTAAATTTAAAAGACAAAGGAGGTGAATTCATAAATATCACTCCGTATAAGCTTATCTGTAAAATCTCCTGCATGTCATCATTCTCATCATTAATTTTAGTGAGGTTTATGTCAGTGACTGTTTAAATGTGACAGCACGTAAGGCAGAGATGTAGTGTCTGTTCTGCTTCTCTCTCGTTCAGCCTGACAGCGTCCTGAAGGAAGGGATGACAGCAGCGAGATGACTTAGGAATCTCCTCACAGGTCACTGAGTGTCCCAGAGAAGGAAAACTAGGGCAGCCATGTGAATCAGTCCAGTCCCAAAGACTCCGCCGCCAAAGATGATGAAGCCAGCCACCCACACCCCACAAGCACTTGGAGACCCTCTTCTCATTCCATATTGATTTTTTTGCTCCCAGATTAAACTAATATGCTTTTTTTTAAAGAGAAAAAAACAGAAAAATCAAGAACGAAACAAAAAATTAAAAAACAACAACAAAAACAAAATGGCAACAGCAACAACAAAAAAACAATGGCAATATAGGATTTCAAAACAAGATGATAGCAATTTTAAAAATGGTTATTATATTGCATATTGTTACCCTCAAAGTAATTGCTCAGGCTACCAGATACAGGTATGCAAGATGGATCAAACAGTAAAATTTCCCTTTGAGCAGTTTCTTTCCCTTTTACTATATGTATTGTAACTTTTCGATCTTACTTACTCTTTCGGTTTTTTTAATATGCTTTTTATAGGGCACATCCACAGGGGAAAAAGTTTTGTTTCAAGCAGAGTGATAAATGCTACTTGTTTTTATTAATGTCTGGGAAAAACTTATTTATCAAACCAATCTATTCAGGCTATGGCTAAAAAAGTACTGAAAATAAAGAGTTAAAATCTCACACAGCTTTGTGAATAATTGTGAGCTTCTCTGGAATGAGTAATTCTGAGCACTTTCTTTAACCTTACGGTGGCCTTTTTATAAACTTTCCGTATTGAGTGGCCCATCAGTAGTCCTCAGAACACCTCCAACCATGTTCAAAGCCTGCTCCTTTCAATCACATTCTAGTGAAAATGACTAGATGAAAGTGGTGAAGATACTTGTGATTATGTGTATTTGAATGAAACTTTTTAAAAATTTAACAGTCAATTATTGAGCACTTATTATGTTCTTTGCAACGTACTAATTGTAAGGGATACTTTGATGAACAAAACAGGGTTTCTTTTCAATGAGCTAAAGAATTTATCATAGTATCATGGGATAAATGATGCAGTGAACATACCTACGAGATGTTTCAGAAATACAGAAAGGGCATGCTCATGAGTGTCCTGGAGATGTTGAAGCTTGGCCTGATCCTCGAAAGATACTTAAGAAGCCGGGCGTGGTGGCTCACGCCTGTAATCCCAGCACTCGGGAGGCTGAGACAGGCGGATCGTTGTGAGTTCGAGACCAGCCTGGGCTACAAAGTGAGCTCAAGGCCAGCTTGAATGGCATAGTGAGACCCTGTCTCAAAAACTGGGCTGGGGATCTAGCTCAGCGGTCCAAGCGCCTGCCCGGAAGTGCAAGGTCATGAGTTCAATCCCTGGTGCCGCAAAAAAAAAAAAAAAAAAAAAAAGAAAGATACTTAAGAAATATCCACAGAAGCAAGGATTGGAGGGAAGGGCCAGAGAAAGCAGGAAGTGTGAGAAAAAATGTCAGGAATACGCTCGTGCAATTTCAAGCATCTTGCAACAGATGAAAAGAGAAAGGAGTATATTTAGACCTTCTTCAATCCCTGCAATCAGTGAATGAAGTGTACAGGTAATAGGCTGGCTCTGAAAACATAAGACGTGAATAGAAACAAGTATAATTGAAGTTTGGGGAGGTTAATAAACTATCCAATAAAGCAAAGCACCATCCTCTCTATTTCTAGTGTATTCCAACATTTATTTTTAGACTCTTTAGTTTAATCTACCAGTTTAAAAATATTACAACTTGCTTTATTCCTGTACTATTTTGAATCAGCCAACATAGAATTGTTTCTTTTTTTTTTTCTGACTGCTTCAAAATACTATTGAGATGAAGCAAGTTATAATATTTTTGAACTGGTAGACATCTATGTATGTACACATGTTCATATACAGATGCACATGTATGTGTAAATATTTATGTATATGTGCAAAATAACAAAGTATGAGGAAGTAGAGAGGGGAGGTGTCTCTTTAAATCATTTTGTCCTCATTTTAATATTTATGCAGTTCTCTAATGATCTGTGGATCCATGGATTGCAAGAGACCTCTTCAGGGTTGCCTACCATGGAAAGAGTGGTTGGCAAGCATCTTCTAGCTACCGTTTCTTTGAATCTACTAGTGTTTCCCCATGGCCACAGTCACCCTGAGGTGCTCAAAGCTAATGACTGAACTTGGTGGAGATAACAAAGCTGAGCCACTTGTGCTGACAAGGGACTCCTTTGCTGGGTAATCTCTACTTTGTAGGCTCCTCTAGGAGAGGCCGAGACTTCCCCGGAACCACAGTGCAGTCTGAAACTTAGGAACTAACCCTTCTTCTCACTTCCCATCCCATCTGCTTCACACCCCTGAATTAGGGTCTGAAGAATCTTTTCCTCTGCTCTTTCTCTCTCTGCCTTTTAACTTTACAGGCACTGCCCCAAATACATCATTTGTACCACTGGTTCTGTGTGGGCCTTTGCTTCATGGAGGACTCTTAGCTGACACAAAATCCTTACTTTCTAGAAAAGTTGGACAAAGCAGGTTATTAAAAACCACTGAAGAGTGACCATGCAACAAAATTTGGGGGATTTTAGAGCTGGTATCTCTGAGGGTTTGATTTTCAGTTCTCTAATGATTAATACTATTGAGTGTTTTTTCATCCACCTGTTAGCTGTTTGTATGTATTCTTTTTAAAAAAATTACCATTTTTGAAATTCATGACTTTTTGGACGCTTACTTGCAAAAATATCCAGTTGCGTTATTTATTGATTGACTGATTGATTGATTTAGATTTCTATTGTTACATGTTTGTGTACACAGTGATTACATTCCTCTTGGAGAATTGCTACATGAACAGAACACATCTTAATTCTTTTCTGATCCCCTTCCTTTTATTTTCCCTCCACTCTTCCCCCCATCTCTTAGTCCCAATTTCTTTCCCAAAAGACTTATCTCCCTATTTCCCATTACCTATCTTTTATTTTCCTTTTTGTTTATATTTTGGTTCTCTCATATAAAAGAAACCAGGAGATACTTAAATTTGTGCATCTGATTTCTTTCACTTGCATTAGGGTCTCAAGGTATGTTTATTTCCCTATAAATTACTTAAATTTATCCTTCTTTGTGGCAGAGTACCTCTCCATTGAGTTCAAATATCACATTTTATTTATCCATTCTTCTGTTGATAGCTGTATAGACCACTTTTGAAAATGTCTATTTAGGTCTTTAGTGAGCTCCACTCCACCATAACTTTTGTGATGATAAAGAATGAACTCATTGGGTTTTCACTGGGTTACATTCCCATCCCTTTTAAAAAATTTTTGGTTTCGATGACCATGTAAGTCATTAAGTCAAGGGTGGCTTAGATGTGCTATCTTCCTGCTTCAGCCTCCCAGAGTTCTGGGATTACAAGCATGAGCCACCATCACTCCAGGTTCTTTAACTCATTTTTCATTGAGTTATTTGTTCCTGTGCTATTAAGATGTTTGAGTTCCTTATATTTTGTTGTTAATAACCCTTTATCAAACATTTACTCTGAAAATATTTTCATCTGTATGTAAATCATCTCTTTGCTCTGTTGATTATTTCATTTTCTGTACAGAAACTTTTAAATCTGATGTAGTTTTGAGCCTGGCATAGCGACACACACCTGTAATCCCAGTACTCAGAGGGCTGAGACAGGAGGATCACCATGAGTTTGAGGTCAGCCTCAGCTATATAGTGACTTTCAGGTCAGCCTGAACTGCTTAGTGAGACTCTGTCTCAAAAAAAAAACTTGATATATTCTTTTTGGTCAACTTTTGTTTTTGTCAGACAGACATTTGAGTTTTTATCCACTATCTTAAAATATTTTATCTTTTCTTTTTTAAAAGCAGTTTCATAGCTTTGGTTTTCCATGCAAGTCTTTAATCTACTTTCAGTGGATATTAATAGGAGATGAAAGATAGCTGTGGAATACAAAGTAGCACACAAAATCAGCAGCATTTCTACATGCTAATAGTGGGTTCTCTGCAAAAAGAAATCAAAAGAACAATACCAGTTATAACAGCTATAAAAAGGAAAAATACCTGAGAATAAGTTTAACCAAGGAAGTGAAAGATCTCTGTAATGAAAATACTGAAACACTGATGAAAGAAACTGAAGGGGAGATTAAGCAAATGGAAAGATATCCTGTATTCATGCACTAAAGAACTGATACTGTTAAAATGATCACACTTGCATTTTTGTACAGCCACATCTGTTTCATTGACAGAAAGTGTCTCTTTTAACCCTCACATAGCAAACACTGCAAAAGTTCAAGCTTAGGCTTCTGGTCCTCTCTATGTTTGTTCTCAAGAATCAAATTAAAAAGAAATCGGATTGAAAGTGGCCTGAACCTCTGACATAGTTTTACGTAAGTGCAATTGGTTAGAAAAACTAAAACAAAAATAAAGAATATAGAACTTTTGGCTAATCTGAATGACAAAGGTGTTTAAATTTTATACATGCCTTTAACAGTAAATGCTTAAATTACCAAGCTCTCATGGAGTGTTTCAAAAGACACCCAAAGTAACCTTATTTTCAGAAGTAAAATGTTGAAGTCCATTACTCTCTGGCCACAAGGCAGTAAAGTTCTAAAATTAGGTCATTGAAAAAAACTATTTTTATAAAAATTTGCAAAAATTTTTATTTTATTGATCAATTTTATTGATTAGGTTATATTATTAGTTTTCCACTATGGACTGCAATCGATTTTTGATGATTTAAAATGAGGGCATATAAATTATAAAATTGTAAACCTTAACATAATAAGAGAATATTTGAACTGATGTTATTGAATAATTTCCTTAGGATAAAGCTGATGAGATAAAAGTTACAAAAGTAGATAATTTTAATCATTACAAAATCATAACATTTAAAGGAAACCTAAGAAACATTTTTAATAGATTTCACAAAGTAGTAATTAATGTGATTTTATCTATGCATTTCTAGATAACTATAAGGGACCTTGTTTTCTTTTTTGCAAGTAACATTTCTATTTCTTTCATTACTAAGTTGTTACTGACTTTAATTATCCTTAAGATTATTTTCTGAACAAAGTTCTGCTTGTTCTAAAAGTAGGATACACAAAATTAAATATGTCTCTCCAATAAAACAGCTCCATTATAAGTGTCCTCTGGTGGGAAAGTAAGTTAGATTCTGACCCATACATTCTATATTTAATCTAGATGATTGTGTCTTTACACAGTCTGAATCTGTATCACTCACGTAACAGACCTCACCCGACAGACCAGCATCATTTTCTGATCCAATTTACTTCTTATACTTCTGAAAATTAACATTTCATCTTGAGTGTAAAATTTCGATGCAGCTTAGTATAATTATGAAATAACTCAGGCGCAGGCACTGATGTACTCAGAAGTGAGTATCTGAAAGGACTGAGTATAGCACTGTTGTTAACGGGCTGACCGGTGGGGTTCATCCACGATTCTGTTGCTTAACCACCACCTGACTTCAGGTGGGTGACTTTCTCTACGCCCAGACCCATCCTGCAAAACTGATTGGATAAATTAATTGAAGAGCTTACATGCTTTGTAAATTATATGTATTTCACACATTATATCATTACAATATACATTCATTATAATTTATTATTATATTTTATATATTTTGTGTATAATGTAGCATACTTTGAAATATAAATTACACATTTATATACTAATAATTTAAACATTGTTTATGTATCTAATCCAATAATATTACGTATGTGTAAAACTAGGACCAGTGTTACAGAAAAATACTTTTGTTATTTGCATGGTTAACCAATTAAATTTGCTCTGAAAAATTTAAAAATACTGTCTTTCCTATGCTCAATTATCATATAGAAATACATTTAAAATTTACTAGCAATTAAGGACACCAAACAAAAATACAATAAAATACAGTATTTACTTATAAATTATCAAATTTTTGAAAAATAGTTTCAACAAACATGTTAAAATAAACACCCTAGAACCAAGTGTGGTGATGCATGCCTATAATTCAGCACTAGAGAGGCTGATGCAGGAGGATTGTTACATGTTGAGGCCAGCCTCAACTACATAGCGAGATCGTGTTTCAAAAAAAAAAAAACAACAAAAAAAAAGATACTCATACATTGCGATGTTCGTACAAAAAGAAAAAAACTTTTCTAGAAAACATTTTTTTCTGAAAATCTTAAAATTATCCATACATTTGATCTACTTATTCTGCTCCTCAGATACATGCTACAGAAATAATTAGAAATGCTGACAAAAATGTCTGCAACAAATATACTTATAACATCAATATTTGTAGAATCAAGAATAGAAATAAACATGTTTCCAACTGTGCAACAGAAATATCAAATAAATTAAAGTTTATCTCATCTTCATGTAACTATGTTACATTACAAATTACATTCTCAAAACATTTCCTAATGTCATTGGAAACTAAAAGTATAACATTAATTAAAATTGATTATGAAGACTATGTTAGCTTTATGGATAATTTTAATAAAGAATGCACTAGTATTAATAATAAGTTTAGCGTATTCTTTACTTGTATTCTTCAATTTTTTTTAAGGTTTCCAAAATTCTTTTTCATGGAAAAAAGGAAAGTTGCTCAACATTTTATTTATATTCTCTCTTTCTCTCCCTGCCTCTTTCCCTCCCTGTCTGTCTTCTCACCTTTTAAAATTAAATTAATCTTATTTCTCAATTCATTGCATTTAACCGAGATTAATTCATTTTATTTGATTTTTTCCCCTTATCCTTTTCCCACATGCATGTGCATCTACATGGAAATCTATAGACCTGTGTATGAAATCAGTGACAAACGTGTACATTTCTTGAAGGGAGAAAAAGAGGCACTCACCCAGTGGCCCGTGCTAAAGGAAAGGGGTCTTTCATATCTAGAATTCCTGGATTGGCTTCTTCATGCAAATAAGGCACTGAGCAAGTTCTATCACAGGTTTGCTTGGCCTAGAGCCAGATTTAAACTTCCTTGGGGGAAAAAAACTCAGACCTTGCTTGGCTTCCTGCCATACATAAAGGAAAGACTGAAAACAGCGCTTTCCTGCTGGGTCCTGTGAGTAGCACCAAGTTCACATGAAGGACTGCAAACATTGCTTTCTGACTGGTTTGTGCACAGTGCCAGGAGCCGTGGAGTCATTTTGGGTCCTGTTGTTCTGTGCAGGTCCTCTGGGATTTTATGGCCCTTGACACATTCTGCTCACTTGGTTGTGTGGTTTTCCCCAGCCCTCATCTCCTTCCTCATTTTTGCCTAAGAGAAGTAGTCCTCACAGGTCTTCATGGAATGCTGGGGGAGTGCAGCTCTCTCTTCTAACTGCTTCCTGCACAAGGGCGGCAGACCTCACCTACTGGGGCCCACGTGGTCTCTGACTACCTCAGGATGTTGGGGTTTGCAGGCTGGGCTGGTTAAACCAGTCAGAAAACTATGAGAAAAGTATTGGTGCCTGTATAATTTTTAAGAAGTGCCACAGTCTATTCCCCTTTACCTTAATCTATATTGCAATGATGGGAAAGGTCAATGGGCCGGAGTGCAAGACTCAAAGTCTGAGGACCAAGGTTGAGGTCCCTGTCCTCCCTCTTCGTACCCTCTGCCCTTGCTTCCCAAGAACACGGGATGCATTTATGGTGGACAGGAAAAAAAAATACATTTATTCAAAGCCAGCCCTGAAAGAGACAGGGGGAATTTTGCCTCAAATCTGTATCTGGCTTTGCTCAGGCGTGTAAGGGGTTTCATTGTGGGGAGAGAGGGCAGGAATGCAATGAGCCCACAGATGAGGAAAGTTCCATGTTGTTCTCTCTCTTGTTCATTCTTGGCTCCTTCCTCCCTGTGGAAATGAAACTGGACCTCGACCTCTTGGGCCAGCAGCTTCGCATTCCTTTCAGACAGACAAGCTGGTTTTCTGACAGACATGATACGTCTCTGTCCATTGATCCAGGCTGAGGAGGGAAGAAGGGAGTGAGGAAGTACAGACAAACAGTTAATGCTTTTAAAAAAAAATTAATTTTTAAGGGCCCATTTTACCCTCAGTTATACTACCTTGTAAAAGTCAGTTACTTCGTTGTGAGGCAACTTGGAGAAATCCAGTTTATGATCATTTTAAATCCTAGTTTTTAGTGATCCACTTTACCCTATGGTTAATATACCTTTTGCAACTCATTTAACTTCTTTGAATGCATACTTCCGTATTTATTAAAAAGAAATATTGCAGTCATATTGCAGAATGTTTGCAGTCATTACGTGGAGTTCGGATACTAAGATTCTAGATCAATGACTGTCTCATCAGAGGTCCTCAGAAGGATTTTTCAGGGTAGAATTTAATATAGAGCTGTATAATATAACCAGGATTTCTTGGAAGGTGCGTGTTCTTCTTTGTATTCTACAATGCTAACCAAATGTTCTATAGAGAATAACAGTTCATTACCAGGCAAAGAAAAGAAAGAAGGAGCTTGTCTAAACAACTAAATTTTATATTTCTTTGAGACCAGAGTATTCACATATATCTGAATGTTTTCTTTATGAGCCAGACTCAAAAGAACTATATTCTCTTGAATGAGCTCTCAATTTATACACAATATTGAGGGACAGTCCCATTACAGTGATGCTGATCTTATGATAAACTTCTCCCAATCTACTCTTCTGCCTTCATTATTAAAAATGTATTTGGATGCATTGAGAGCTGGATAGTCCCCAAGAAAATATTATATATTTGTCTATTTGTTAGCATTTTCTTCAAAATATGTTAAAATTTTCATGGTTTAAAATGTTTCTAGAATGAACCTATGGGCTACTCAGGTCAGTGAGTCAGCCCCATGTACCTGGGCATGCTGTGTCTTCACTGGAAATGAAACAGAAAGATTTATTGTTTAGCTCATTTTTAACACAGTGTGCATCACAGAATCCTTGTATTAGTAATTAATTTTTGTGTCCCAATTCATAACCTCTTTTTAGAAATAAAATTTCCTGAAATAAGTAGCATGTTGAATTCTTCATACTCATATTTGAAAATTCCTGCTAGCCACCATAAATTTATGGGAGGCTTAAATAGAGAATTATTTTAGGGAAGCAGAAAAGTTAGAGGACAGGTATGGAGCAGATAAAGAGACAAGGGAGGCATATGAGGTGCCAAGGAAATACTTGCTTCCGTAACAGTTTTAAGGGGGCCAACCCAGAAATTTTCATCTTGCCGTAACTGAACCTTGTGACTCTGTGTAAACTTTGATCTTCCAGAGGTACCTGCATTACGTAGTCACCTGGTTTATGGACAATATAAAGGAAACGTTAGTTTGTCTCACAGTGTGGTTTCAGGATTTTCTAACCACTGATTACATTTTCTCCATTTGTCTCAGTATATTCTAATCCTTTTGCTCCATGAAGGATGAGTTCAGGTCTACTTTGTTTATAAGATATATCTTGTCATGGTACCCATGGGGACTCCATAATGCTTTGAAGTATCAATTCGACACTGATTTACAGGTCTGTCTTAGGATTTAAACAGCAGCTCTTTTCTGAGTTTCCAGAATGTGGGCTTGCCCCATCATATTTTAACCTTGACAAGCCTCCAAAATTATGCAATCCAGTTCCATTAAATAAGTAAATCATTTGGTTTCTCTCATTTCTATTTCTCTGGACTAATAGTGAATAATATGCTTATACTTTGAAAAATATCAATACAACTAGTAAATATGGATTGGGAGATAGAGAAAGATACAAATTATCAATATGAGGAGTGAAAGAAAGAATATCACTATGGAACACACAGACATTAAAGCAGTAAGAAAATACTAAAAACTGCCCATAAAAATTCAAAGTCTTAGGTTAAACAGACAAATTCCACAAAGCCACAACTTACTAAAACCATCTAAGAAGAAATAAACAAACTAAAAAGTACAATTTAAAGGAAAATAGAAACTCTACATAAGTGTTTTTAGAAAATAGAAGTAGAGATGAAACTTTCCAATTCACTTGAATCTAGCTTTACCCAAATCCTAAAAGCAGATTACCAAACAAATCTAAAAAAGACAACAAAACTCAGATATACATTTGTCATGAATGGAAACTCGGAAATCCCCCATAAGTATTATAAATTCAATGCTACAATACATAAGAACAATATTATATCACACACAGGTGGGATTTTTCCACAGAATGGATGGATGATTGAAACATCAATCAAAGTAATACACCACTTTTACAGACTAACCAAGAAAAACCACAGTATCTTATCAACTGGTATAGAAAATATTTTTGATAAAATTCCATATCCATCCATGATTACTAAAAATATAAGGAAAAACACTTAACTTGATTAAGTAAATATGTTAATTTCCATTACTGTAAAAAGAAACACCTGAAATTAGCCAATTTAAAAGAGAAAAAAAATATATTTGGGCTCATAGCTTTGGAGGTGTCAGTCCATGTCCAGTAGGCCCTGTTGCTTTGAGCAGCGGTGGCCCAGTACATCTGGGCAGGTGAGCATGGTATAGGAGGCCTGTTCATCTCATGGAATGTGTGAAGGAGAGAGGAGTCCTGAGTCCCAGAGGCCCTTTGAAGTGCACGGCTGAATGATCTGAAAGTTCTTATTAGACCTACCTGCTGGAGGCTCCACCACCTCCCCAGAGCAACACAGGCTGGGGACACAGGGCCCTGGAGGGGGTGTTCCACATCCAAGTGTTAGCTGTGCATTTGTAACAAACTAATGACATCACTAATGGTTGAAAAGCTAAATACTTTTTTTCTCAGTTTGGGTACAAAGGCAAGTACCTCTACCCTCACCACTCCTATTCAACATCATCCTGAACATTCAAGACAGAAAATAAAGCAAGAAAAGAAATTTAAGGTGTGCAGATTGGTAAGAAAGAAGAAACAAAATGCGTGATGTTTTGTAGAACATCCAGGAAGACTAAAAGAAAGCTCTTAGAACTATTAAGTGAGGATAACAAGTCAAGATACATACAAAACCAATAAACAAACGTTAATAATACTTGTGTACAATAATGAAAATTGAGAATTTAAATTAAGAAAACTATCACTGATAATAGTTTTATAAATATGAAATATTTAGATATAAATATAACAAACGTAGAGTCTACTGATAGGCTACTAATGAAAGAAATGAAAAAGATTTAGATAAAAGGATAAAATGTCTTACTTGTTCACAATGAGAAATTCCGTATAATTAAGATTTTAATTGTTCTCCGAACCCAAGTTTTATTAATTTGTGAAAAGGGGTGTGACTTGGGCTGAGTGACTGTGAGAAAGGTGGAAGACCTGAGTGCTGTCAGCTGGGCTAGGTAGGGGGTCTGATAGCACCTCTGCAATATGCAGAGAGAGGTATGCAGAAAGAGTAATCTGCATAACACAGTTTACAGAAGTATCTTGTGTTTTGGGGTCTTTGGGGCCAGTGCTTCAGCTCTGATGTCTAGTTTTCATGCCCTGAGACTTCATGGGTTCTTTCTCCAGCCTCTGTCTGAGCTGACACACTAGTTGGAAGCTATAGGCTGGGCATAACTGACCTGTCGAAGGATTGTTTTAAAGACTACACATCAGCGCCTTGGCTAGACCCATTTGCATTGCTTAAAGCCAATCAAGGGGGTAAAGACTATCCTAGCCAGCTCTGTGCATATCAGTACATGGAATCAGGGCCAGGTTTAGCCGAAATGGAGACAAATGCTCTTCTTCCAAGGAGAGCCGTCCTGGTGGTCCTCCACACACCTTGATGACAAACCATACAAAACTACACATAATACTTACTGTTTTCAAATGATAACCAAATGAGATAACTGAATGATAACCAAAGAGAACATATGTTGCACCATAAAGTAAGTTGTAATAAGTTTCAAATGGTTGAAATCTTACGTAATATGAGAAATAAAATAATGAACAGTGAAATTAAGTTAGTTGCTGAAACTAAACACTTGAAAGTGCTCCCCATATTTAGTAACAACGTCTTTTTAAATAAATCATGCATTGAAAAATTCACAGAAGAAAAATATTTTCAATTTACTGATAAAAATACAAATCAAAATTTAATAGATGACATAAATCAGAGGCTCAAAGGAAATTATATCTTCAAGTGTTTACATTCAAAAAGAAGAAAATTATAAATTAAATGATCATAGCTTTTACCATAAGAAGCTAGAAAGGGATTATTGAGGCCTAAGGAGAAGAAAGTAGATAACAAAAATAACAACAAAAAGTCAATTTGAGAGTGAAAAGAAAACGCGAGAAAATTATCCAAGCCAAATGTTTATTTGTTACTATTTGTCCAGTTAATGAAACTTCACCCATGTTGATAAAGAATAGAAAGAAAAACATAAATTAACAATTTATGTTTCAGAAAGGAAAGAGGGACAGCACTACAGATCATGAAGACATTGGTAGGCTAATAAAACATAATGAATAGATTCATGTCCATAAAATTTTGGTAATTTAAATAAAAAATTGCTATCAATAGTTAAATTACCAAAATATAAGACATAGTAAAAGAAGATCTGAATAGCCTCATCTGTGATCAAAAATATATTTGTAAATAAAAATATTTCCACAGATAAAACTCCAGGTCTAACTGTGTTCACTGGTGAATATTTAAAAAATAATTCGTTTAATACATAAACTCACTCAAAAAAATGTGAAAGAATGCATAACCCTTAAAAAAAAAAGGTCAAGATAAAGCACCATATAAACTGAATCAACGTCTGAATTGTAATAGGTCTTTAAATGTTATTTAACCCAATCATTTCTAATACATGAAAATTTATCTAGTATATCCTCTATGGGGTCATCAAATTTCTATTTCTATTTAGTCCAAGTGGAAACAATCTGCATTTTAGAAATAGACAATCTTGTGTTTGCTCTACGGCTTTGACAGTAGCTAACAATGAATTCAGGGACACGTGACTTTTTAAGATTTCAAATTCCTTATTATTTGAATTTTTACAGAGATTATAAAGATTGTGGATGAATTATAAAAAGCACCTGATTGTAGACATTTGACAAATTTTATATATTAATAATAGTTCACATCAGTGGTAAGGAAATAAAGTCAAGTGCCTTTCAATTCTTTACTATGTTCAACAACATTCATCTTGGTTCTGAAATTTTTCTCCAATATTCTAATCCCTAGAATAATCCCTAACATATAAAATATCATTAATGGCAATGTAAACACTTGAAGATATAACTTCTTTTGAGTATCTTATTTATATCATTCTATATATTTTGATTTTTATTATTAGTAAGTTGCAATTATTTTCCTTTTGTGATTTTTTTGGTGCATGATTTATTTAGAAGGATGTTGTTACTAAACATTGAGAGCACTTCTAAGTGTTTGTTTAGAAACTAGGTTAATTTTCCTATATGCTGTTGTATTACAGATACTATATTGCATAAAATTTCAACCTTTTGAAGCATTACATTTTTACATTAAAAAAGAAGAAAGTTATGATTAAATGATCATACCATTTACCATAAGAAGATAGAAAGGGAATATTGAGGCCTCGGTAGAAGAGAACAAAAAACAAAAATAAGAGCAAAAAAAATCAATTTGAGAGAGAAAAGAAAACTACAGAGATTGAAAAACAAGGCAATGTGATACCAGCTAATTTACTTTCCAAATCTCTCTAACCTCCTTATTAGCTAACACATCATTATTTTAAAACCCATAATGTGGCCTTTTCCTTTTTATAAAGTTTGATGGTTTCTTCTGGAATTTTAAAATCATGACTTATTAGATCACAATAACATTAGAGATTTTATGGGAGAGATACAGTAATTGGAGATAATAGTGATAGCCAAATAAAAGCACTGAGAGCAAACTGAAAAGGTAAATATATGTACCCTAAACTCACAACCTTAGAAAACATTAGAATATGTAAGAATGTATCCGCTTACCCATCACACTTCAGGCAGCCTCTGGAAAATTCCACTGGCTGTTTAAGATAAGGCTCAGAAGCTAGAGAGCACCTTAAAGGGGTTGTGTAAACAGGTTTGACCCTTAAGAAGTTTTGGGAATATTCAGAGACTTTTAGATCAAACCATGAGAACTGTTGGCTAATGCCATTTCTGGAAAATCCTGCAGGTTAGAAAAATACTGCATTATGATGTCCTAAAATAAGTTTCCTAGTCCTAGTTTTTTCCTTCTTTCATGGTTAGAAATTCAGGACTTTTCAAATCCACATTTAAACAGAAAGATCCTTTTTAGTCCACCAAAAAGAGCTCCACATTACAGCCCTCTTTCAGGGAGAGAGGCAGCTGAGGTAAAGTCACCAGAGGCCCACCACAGGGGCCGGAGGAGGCAGCACCTTGAATCTTTCAATCAGCACCATTTTTGAATCATTTGATCAGGCCCCATCTTGTGGCCTCTTCATCTGTCACTTTTAGGCCTCCCGTGTTCCCTTTCTGAGATTTTGTTTTTGTGTGATGTTGCCGGTTGTTCTGTCCTCAATTTCCTTGTCACGCAAGAGAAGGAAGCGTTCCATATGATAGGAAGCCATGTGTCAGCACCTGCTCTCTGGGTTGATTTGTTCATCATTTCCATTTCAGTTTTCCAATATTGCTGGGGCTTTTCCGTCAACAGCAACAATAACACATCTGTACTTTCTGTGCCTGCTCTTCTTTTTCGTAGACGTCAAATTCCAAGGTCTGATGAGTGCCTTGAGTCTCAGCCAGTCACTTCAGGAGAGTTTTTTGATGAATGTCCATTGTGTTTTTTTATTTATTTGTTTGTTTATTTATTTATTTTATTTATTTATTTATTTGCTAATTTAACTTGGATAGGTTTTACTGAAATACAAAATCTACTGTTGTCCATGTGAGTGGATAGTCTAGTAGAAAAATGGAGATGAATTTTTCTCACCCTTAGAAACAATTATGTTTTTACTATGCAAAACCACATCTAGTTTTAGGTTCAAATACCCTGTGTAATCCGGTACAATTCAATCTTACAGGTCACCGCATAAGGCACTTCCACCAGTAGCGTGTACTATGTATACCTTGGGCTGGTATCTTTGGGAAACAAACAAAATAATAAATTTGACAGCACAGCTTGCACAGAAAAATTGGCGCTCCTGACCTAACTAGCCAGCTGACTTTAGGCTTTTATGACCCATTAGCAAAGCACTGTCCATCTAGGGGACATCCTTTTTGATGCTAGAACAAAATATTGACATATGCAGCTTAAAACTGACTCTTAGGCTCATGGTTTCAGAAGATTCAGTCCTTCTGCAGTGAAGGCTTCACTGCAGAAGTAGCATGGAGCAGGCATGCAGAGGAAAGATGCATAACACGGCAGCGAGGAAGCACAGAGCATGAAGAGAATCAGAGGGAGAGGTAAACCCTCCAAAGTCATGCTTCCAGTCACCCACCTCCTTTAATTGATCAGCACTAACAACTCATTTACGTCTAACTCCTCGATGGATTGAGCCATTGATGAGGTTGGTGTCTTTATGACCCAATTGTCTTCCAAAAGTCCCACCTCTGAACACCTCAGACTTTTGCGGTACATTTTAAATCTAAATAATTCTAGTTCATAAGTGTTTTTCATCATAGTGAATTATGGCAGTGTAAATTGTGCTAAGCACATTTATTTTACAATTACATAAGTAGCTTTGAACTCCCATGGACTCAGTAAACAGTTTAAAAACTCAGACTCCAGTTGATATGTAAAGTTTTAACTTAATCTTAAATCGTTAAATTACTGTAACATTTGACATATTTCTCAGGTGAATGTTGTTTATATATAGGGAACGTCGCAAGGACAGATCCTAGCGAATGCCAGCTGGAAGGGCTTCAGTACACTGGCTTATTAGAATTAAACCTGAACTGCACAGCACTGCCTGGCTTGACTCTGTGGGCAGAGTTAGAACAATAATCTTTCAAATCGTGTGGAAATGTCAGAAAGATTAAAATTGAGAAAGATTATAAAAGGCACAGAGCCTCTATTCTTCAAAAAGGTTAATGGATAATATTACTTCATGGTGTACTCTGAAAGGGATCATCTTTAAAACGACTGGCAAAATATAACAAACAAAAGGAGAGGTTCATATATTTAGTAAGCTGACAGATGAAATAAAAAACCAAATTGTGAAAAAAACTCAATCAGAAATGAAGGCAGAAAAGGAAGAGAAATCAACAAAATTCAAACCAGATAAGAAGAAAACAGACGTTAAATTGTGATTTTTTATATTCAATCATATAAATGGTAATGCTAAAGGAAAATGGACTATACAGGGCAATTAAACAGCAGAGTGTAGCAAGATAGATATAAAAGTAATACTTAAGTTTAAGCATTGCTTTTACAAAACTTCTTAAATACAAGCTCATGCTTTAGTCAGGGTTCTACACAAAACTAAAGCAAATATACAAGCAATAAATTATAGATACGCACTTACAGTCACTGTCCACCTCTATAAAGGGAAGGGAAGACAGGGTTAGGGAGAAAGGAGTGATTTTACCTAATTATGGAAGCCCACAGCCCCCTTCCTCAACTTTTGAACTTCAAACAGAAGACACAGGAAGCACAGTGGAGAAATTTGATTCTAAATCCAAAGACCTGGGAACCAGTGTAACTAAGGCCCTAAACCCCAGTTCAGGGAAGAGAAGAGCAATGTCTGGGCTCCCAACAGGTAAGAAACACAAAGGGAAAATGCCTCTTTTTTTGTTCTAACTCCATAATATAATTCAGTAATCGCTGATGTTAATATACATAGAAAACCTCATATAGGACTGGCAATAAACCTGGCACCAAAGTAAAAGAAAAA